>JBBPDA010140991.1:0-2500 GCA_037974385.1 Arnoldichthys spilopterus
GCGACTTCCAAGCCATGGAGCAGAGTAGTGGGACAGTACCTTGCTCAAGGGTACCTCAGTAGTGCCTGAGCCGGGACAATCCCCAGCGCAATGTCCTAACCACTAGGCCACCACTTACCCTTTCACGACATGATTTCATAAAAACAATATAAAAACATAGAGGAACTTACGCAGTCATAGTTAACGGACAGGTTGAGGATGACGTAGCCCTTTCCAGCCAGATCGCTCCAGTCCACACAAATGACCTTGGCAGAAAGATTCGAGACAAGTAATGCAAAGTGACACGATACACAAACCGCTGTTAGAACCACGGCGCATGGAAGCGAGATCTTCCCGTTTCAGCTGATGTTAGTCACATGAATGGTGATTAATTTAACCTAATTAGCACCATTCACCGCTGGCGGGGAAATCAATCAAAAGATTACAAACATGAAAGAAGAAGAGGACGAGTGAATGTAACCTCATTAAACCCATTCTGGCATTCCAAATGGAAAAGCCTGTTCGTTTCCTCCGTCGCTTCCTTTCTCTGAGACTTCTCACCAGCCTGATGGGCTCTGTCTAACCTCATGATCAGACGATGGATTCGCATTTGTTTCAGCGCTTCTTCTTGATAGGGAGTTGAATTAGGAAATGTTTGGAAAAAAACATTTAAAAACATTCCAAAATAAATGGAAAGAAAATTCGATCATAACTGAGCAATATGGCAAAAAATGTATTTAAGATAATTCCCCATATTGATAGTACTGATAGTTGACGGCATTGCTCAGTGCTCAGACATGAACAGCACTTTGAACTCTAAAAAAACCCCAAAAGCTTATTCAGGTGTAATATACAAGAGTTATGCAACAACATTGTAAAATAAGTAAGCATAAATAATAATAATAATAATACAATCTACATTTTTTTATGGCACTGCACTTGCACTCAGATCTTTTTCCTGTTTTATCCCTCAATTAGCCTGAAATTAGCTCACTAGCTACCTCTAGCTAACTTGTAGCTTGTGGTTTTGCTTAAGTATTTACTACCGTGACAAAATACCTTAGTAGTGCCCGGGTCACGACTTGAACCTGCGACCTACAGGTCCCAAGCACAATGTCCTAACCACTAGGCCACGATGCCCCAAGCAAAGACGTTTAATGGGGACCTTATTAAAAAATGGCACTTTCTGGACTAGTTCACATGTTGCTGGTCACTGCACCACCACCCCCACCACCCCACACACACACACACACACACACACACACACACACACACACACACACCACCACCACCACCACCCCCATCCTGAGAAACTGTAACTCCTGATGTCTACGCTGGCATATCTTTCTTTCACGGAAACCCAGATTATACAAGCTGTCAGGATCTGACGCTTGTTTCTGCGTCACTTCACGCATCACGTAACACTAAACTTCGGTGTTAGTGACCAGAGATGCCCGTTTTAGGTCCAGATAGTAAAAATCCACTCCAGAATTTTGCTCCAACTGCCTGGAGGCCTCTGCTGCAGCAGCAAAATCCATGCAGCAGCTGGGGCCTCCAGGCAGTTGGAGCAAAATCCTGGAGTGGATTTTTACTAATGTCCTTCTGTTAAACGTAAAACAAGCAATGTCTAATCTCTACCTGCAACGTTTCCTGGGAGTCGTGCAGGTCCAGCTCTGAAAGATAATCGGTGCCGCCGTGACGAAGCTCAGCTTCTTCATCGTCTTCGGCTGTGGTGACCTCCACGTCCCGCCATACAATCTGGGTGAAGGCCACAGCTGGTATGTCTGAAGGTGGTGTAGAAGACGGACCAGCAGTGAGGTGCGCCCAATCATCTTCTTCTTCGCCACCGACCTCAGTAGGGAAGGCCACCATTTCCTCATCTGCCTCTTCTTCTTCCTGTTCCACGGAGCAGAGGTGGACAAGGTGATAACATCACACTAAACAACTGCATGGGTCTAGGCCTAGAATCTGATTGGCTGAGCTTCGTTTAAAGCTGTTACAACAAGATTGTGTCCTTACCTGTGATAAAAATCAGTGTAAAGCACTGTATCGTGTGGCTTGCTGCTTTATTTTAGGCCAATTAATGATCTCCTGTAAACAGCAGTTATTACCAATTGCCATAACATTAACACCACCTGCCTAAATTTGAGAAGGTCCCTCATGCTGCTGGAACAGCTCTGACTGTGGTGCACTTTGTGTTCTGACTCCTTTCTATCAGAGTCAGCATTCACTTTTTAAACCACAGGAGCCCCACATGCATCTGTGAGCCTTGGGTGCCCATGACCCTGTCGCCGATTCACCAGTCGTCTTTCCTTGGATCACTTTTGGTAGGTACTAACTAATGCACACCTGGGACACTCCACAAGACCTGCCTTTTTGGAGATGGTCTGACTCAGATGTCTAGCCATCACAATAAGGCTCTTGTTAAAGTGGCTCAGACCCTTATGTTCCTGCTTCCAGTACATCAATTTTAAGAACTGACTGTTTAATTGCTGCCTAATTTATCCCCTCTGGGAGTTTT
>JBBPDA010140991.1:7500-14327 GCA_037974385.1 Arnoldichthys spilopterus
ATGCAGAACATCAAGTGCATCACGACTCACGCCAACTGCTCAGTCACCAGTCAACAGCAGCTAACAAAGGATAAAGGCAAGACACTGGGCTCGGAATAGAAGCTGCTCTTTCATGGTAACGCAGGATCAGATTTCACAGCCCAACTACTGGCCTTAATCTTAAAATGGGGAAATGTAACCCTGGTCTCAGATCAGTCACTGATTGCAAAAGCACACCCAGCACTTCAGCTCTTGTGGTTTAAGACGTATGGCCTCTGATGGGATTATTCCAGGAAATGGGATTGTGGCTTGGCCTGGGGTTTAGCGACAATCAATGAACGAGGAAACCAGGTTGAGGAGTCGTCCACGGTACTTCGGCTTTAATGGAAACTTCTGATTATAAATCGGCAACAAAACCAGACGGTTGAACTAGAGCTCGTCACTGGTGGAGGTGTAACAATGAATCGATCTGTATCGATGCATCGACCAAACTAGCGCACGATCTGATTCATCGATGTGACCCATAAAAATTGATGCGTGTGTTCAATCCACAATTCGTTCACCTTCATTTGACTGTGAGCAGTGTTTTGTACTAAAAAGCTGCTTCTGCTCATGATGACGCTGCTGCACTTGACCTTTAATAATGCAATGTTCACATCATAATGTGTCTGCAAGTGTGAGATGATGTAAATTTAGCAAACTGTGCACAATTTCGTCATTTCATACTGACTGCAGGTCCCAGTATTCAACCCAATCACATCACTGAAGGTTTTAAGAAACATTTATTGGATCATTGGCGAAATATCAATATAATTGTGATTTATGAAGCTTGTCACTACTGTATTAGCATAGAGCTAGAGCGACCGATCTGGGAACTATAAATGCAGCTTTTGTTGTATAAATTGTACTTTTATGTACATTTGAAATCTCTAATGGGGGCAGTGGAATGGTTAGGGAGTTGCCCCTGTGAACTGAAGGTTGTTGGTTCAAACCCCAGACTGGTACAAGTACCACTGAGGTGCACATAAGCAAGGTACCGTCCCCCAGCATTGTTCCCCGAGCGCTGGCCACTGCTCCTACAGGGATGGGTTAAATGCAGAGGTCACATTTCACTGTGGTGCACTGTGTTCTGTGCTGTGGTGTGTTCACAATGACAAATAACTCACTTAATAACCGAAGGCACATTTTAAGCCACGTCTTATTTTGGTTGTATCGGAAAATGCATCAAATCTGGGGCAGCGCAGCTGTGACTCCTCATCCCCATTGTTAAACATTGTAACACATTCCATGACAAGTTCGGATATTATATATGCACATACCTGCACATAGACACGCGCACAAACATTCCCACTCATTCACACACTTGCATGCACATTTTCACTCTCACACACATACACACACACACACTCACACATACACATTTTCTCATACACATACACAGACACACACAAACTCAACTACTAATACACACACGTAAAGTCAATTACTCATAAACACAGTAGTCCACACACACACACACACACACACACACACACATTTTCTCATACACATACACAGACACACAAACTCAACTACTAATACACACACGTAAAGTCAATTACTCATAAACACAGTAGTACACACACACACACACACACACAAACACACACACACACACACACACACACAGATGCAGATACACATACACACACATTCCTCACACACACGCACACATACATATACTCATGTAGACATAAGTACAGGTACACACACTCAGAACTGCCCAGCGCTATAGGTTTATCGTTTTCTGTACATGTCTGGTTGGCTCCTGTTTTTCAGATACGGCAGATGCTCCGTTGCGACGATTCAGTCACGGTAATTGTTCCTTGGATCTTTTATGACCCCTCTTTTTTTTTCTCTATCTCTCTCTCTCTCTCTCTCTCTCTCTCTCTTTCTCTTTCTCTCTATTTTTTTTCCCTCTTGTTTTTCTTTTATCTCTTTCTCCCTCTGTCTCCTTCCCCCCTGTCTGATCTGGCTTTAATTGTATAATGAATGAATAATGAATAAATAAATAAACTTCAAGTTAAAAGAAGGGCTGACATTAGTCTTGTAACCCCTCCTGGCAGAACAAAGTTGTTGGGCACATCATGGCATCCAGCTGCACACTCTGCCTGCCAAGCTGCCGGACACGACAAAAAAAAGAAAAAAAAAGAAAAGGAAAATGCATCAAATTGAGAAAGCAATGTATCGTATCGAGGCAAATTTTTTAACTCTGTGCCCCTGAAAAAGAACAGAAAACCTGTTGAATTGAAACACACATGCCGATGGAGCAAACGGTGATGTGCCAAAGCCACACCCCATTGATTCCTACTGTAAATGTGTTGAGTGAACGGGTTTTCTGCTTGTTTATAATTACAGGGAAATTATTGTCTGCGCTAATCGATTGTATGCTACTGAAGCAGCAGAAAGAGACTAGGCTGAGAAACTCTGGTGTATTCCCTTAACGCTCGAGTATAATTAGCAACATGGTCATGTGCTCATACTGTGAAGACTTCCCGCTGTCTGTGAAGACTAAAACGTAGGTATTATTTGAGCAGCTGTTCAGTGGTCGGCTTTAAGACAAGGCTTAGTTATAAAGCAAAAGGCAGAACTAATACTGGAATGAAAAAGCAACTGGCATCACAAGGCTCCATACGCCAAGGAGATTAGACTACGTGCCATGCCTAAATCTGCAAGCTGACTCCAGAAGATAGAGACCGCATAGAATCCCAATTTGCCACCCCTCATGGAAAATCGGGTGGACAGCACTGTTCTAGCCACTTTCCACTTTGTTCACTCACACACACAGGTTGGTATTTCTGTCTTCGTGAGAACATTACATTGACTTCTGCACTGAAGTGAAGTGAAGTGAAAGTGACTGTCATTGTGAACACACTCAAGCACCACAATGAAATGCATTTAACCCATCACACGTACACATGTGGAGCAGTGGAGCAGGGCAGTACCAGTGGTGCCCGAGATGGGACTCGAACCTGGCAAGGTCCTAACCACTAACCACTCCCCACAATAAAACTGTATTTTAGTAATACTGCATCAACGCCTAAAGCAAACCCTAACCTTAACCTCAGTAAACAAAGGACAATCTTTCTGCTATTTTAGTTTTTTTCCTAGAAAAGTTGAATTTGTTGAGATTTTCCTGTATTACTATCATTATGAGGACATTCGGTTCTTACAAAGAGGTAAATACACACACACACACAAACCTACTGAGCACATGTGCGCAGGCAAGAAACAGGACGCTATAGCAAAAACTTTACCAGACAAAGGGCCTAAAAATAAGTATAGTTTTTATTCTAGGGGACATTTAATTCCCACATGCCTCCGACTACCTCGCAAACACAGCCTCGTTTAGTCTCTCATCCTTACTCTTGCACAGCAGGACCAGGCCACAGCTGCAGGACAAACATGAGAGTGAAAAGACGAGCGTGTCTCAGATGAGCAGACAGGCATCTCTCAAACGACAGGAGAAGGAATGAAGTTATCGTCACCCTCGAAAAGCTGGCATGATGAAGGCCAACAGCCATTAGTGAGTGTAAAAAGCATTTAGCATGACTATTCACACGTCTAATTGCTGTTTTGAAATTCATGCAATGTTATGGGATGGGCCCTGTCAAATTCACGATAGATCTTTGTCGGCTAAATGGTTTCGGGACCACTTACGCCAAATACTGATGAGTCATGCTACAAAATGACCCACTTTTACAGCTCAGCTCCAGCGAACAAGAATGTTCTGGAAACGCTTGAGCCAGCAGGACTGAGATAAGAACATGGAGGAAGATGTAAGCGCTAATAGAAAACATCCAGTCGACTTAACCGTGCTCTGAAAAGTATTATTTCACAGCTGCTAAAGCCAGGTTGGACAAGTTTCACAGAATGCTGATTAAAAATCTCAAATCTCAGTTTTGTGAAAAAATTTTGACTCAAATATGTCTTCATTTTCCAGTTTCGGAATTCAGATTTTTCCCTTTTTGTGCTATATATACACACACCAATCAACCCTTACATTGACACCAATGACAGGCAAGTCAGTGTCAACCACTTATCTAGTTATTCCATTATGCAGCATGTAAACGGTCAGTTCTTGAAGTTGATGTGCTGGAAGCAGGAGCGTAAGGATCTAAGCCACTTTGAGAAGGGCCTTAATGTGATGGCTAGAGTCAGAGCATCTCCAGAACGGCAGGTCTTGTGGAGTGTTCCAGGTGTGCAGTAGTTAGTACCTACCAGGGTGATCCAAGGAAGGACAACTGGTGAATCAGCAACAGGGTCATGGGCACCCAAAGATCACTGATCCATGTGGTGAGTGAAAGCTAGCTTATCTGGTTCAATCCAATGGAAGAGCTACTGTGGTTTAAAAAGTGATGCTGACTCTGATAGAAAGGCGTCAGAACACACAGTGCACCACAGTCAGAGCTGTTTCAGTGTGTATAGTATGTATATATCAGCTTGGGCGCCTGACATCCCTCTCACCGACAGCAATGAACTTCACACGTCAGTTAAACGAACAATCACACAGACGCAGATAAACAGCAGCACTGCTAGTTAAATCTGTACACGTTGGAAGATGCACAGGTCAGTCACAGCAGCTTTTTCATCCACATGACAAATCACTCAATACACTTTTAGGAGAGCACTGAGCACTGAGCACTGAGGAACTGTCTATGTAACTGAGCATTGAACCAATATCAGTCTATTTCAATGGGGAGAGTTGACTAAATCACACCGACCCAGCACTGTTCTCTATATCTGCCTCATACTAAACAGACAAGCCATGAGAACCTGGTCGAATGTTCCCAACCACCGGGCCACTGACTGGGGCCAGGTCACGGCTCATTTTATGCATACAATGAGCCGGAGAGGAATCAGTAGCTTAACTGATGATAATGACTTTATTATTATCACACGTGATTATGATTAATGGGGTATTTTCATATTTAAGGCATAAGTCTTCCCGTTACACGTCACATTTTTCTATTTTAGATAAAGATCGCCCTAATTTCTCGACTTTTCAGAAATGTTTTCATCAATTGTCAGTACAAGCCTACAAATCCCACATTGTGCATCTCTCTATAAATCCATCATTTCTGTGTATGTCACAGCGTGAACAGGGTGAACAGTCTACAGCAGATTTAGGCCAATCATCAGTGTTGTGCTCCCCAACGCCCCAATCGTGATGAAACACTGATGATTTTATTCATTGCGGAAAACAGCGCTCACCTATTAAGGCGTCTGCATCCAGACTGCTGTTGACCTCCCTTTGGACACCCCACTGCCGTGCTGCCCGAGGAGCCTTATTCTCCTCACTGTCCTCACTGAAGAACCCAGAAGTCTCCTGGGAATTTTCCACAAGACCCTGCTGGGCACTCTCACGTTCCTCAAGACTAAGAGGAGCTTCCAGGTGGGGTCGGGACAACGTGGAGCTGGAGGGATGTGTTGGGCTGGCACTCAGAACATGAGCAGATATGAGGAGCAGAACAGAGGAGCCTGAAGAGAGGGAGAAAAAGAAAAAGAAATGTCAGTGGGTTCTGGGGGGTTGCACAAAGTAGGAATTTGTGGCATTTTTTTGACCCGTTCTCTTTTTTGTCCCCATCTGAATTTTCCAGTCGGTTTCCAGGAAAAGGAACAGGAAGCTCGTTCACTCGAAACACTTTTAATAGGAGCCAATGGGAAGCTGTTGAATATTTGACCAGTTTGACATTTGGCTTAACTTACTGGCTAAGTGAGAAATCTTGCTCGGTGAAAACCTCCCTGGAGACTAAGTTTATCTTTTAGAGCATCCAATTATTCTGCAGTCAGAAAGAAAACTGGAACAGCGCTGGAACAGCGCTGCAGTGGATATGTTCTGCACCAGGACGGGCTATTACTTTATCAGAGGCCTGCTTGCTTGAGAAATCTGCCCTGTTTGCAATCGTATGCACCTGCAGTTTCATCAACATGTTTTCGTAGGTTGGGTGGTGGACTTCACAGTTGTTCTATCAGCACAGGGCAGTAAAACCACTATACATGAGAATACACAGTGCTTCACATTTTCTACAAACTTACTTTACAGTTAAACACTGATCTGCTTTTGATAAGTAAACTTAAACCTTGCCATACAAAGCTGTTTATGTCTGAAGACATCTAGAAGGGTTTCATTGTGTAGAAGAGTTCTTGTCTTGGGTTTTACATAGTAAAATGGCAAAAATGTCCATTTTGATGCATATACCATACTTAATTCATTCATTTTGCCAAACCACTTATCAATTTTGGGTCATGGGGAAGCTGGAGCCAGTCCCAGCTGAGTATGGGCCTAAGGTAGGGTTCACCCATTACAGTAGGAACCCACACACACACATTGCACAGAAAGGCACCTGGGGATTGAACCCAGGATCTTCTTGCTGTGTGGGGACAGCGTTAACCCATGCACCAACACCACATTTCAATAACCCAAAATCCAGGTTAGGTTGCAGTAAAACATTTTAGGTGGCAGACCCTTCAAAACCAACCGGGCTGTTGTACTAATAGCATGGGGTAGTGTCATCTCAGATTTTTACAAATACAGTGAAAAAAACAAACAGGGTTCGATTTTTTGGCCAACGCACAGCATGATTCAATGGGCAGTGATGGCCTAGTAGTTAGGGCCTTGCCCCTGTGAACAGAAGGTCGCAGGTTCAAGTCCTGGCCTGGGTACCACTGTGGGAGCAAGGTACCGTCCTACTACACTGCTCCCTGGCTGCTGCTGCACATGTGATGGGTTAATTGCAGAAGTTACATTTCATTGTGGGGAACTTTCTGTAATGAGGGGGGGGGGGGGGGGGGTGTTCCCACTGCCA
>JBBPDA010141037.1:0-21294 GCA_037974385.1 Arnoldichthys spilopterus
CACACACACACACACACACACACACACACACACACACACACACACACACACACACACACACACACACACACATCTATAATACCATAAAAGATTTTTTTGAGATGACAGTGGAACAGTGGAACCTTTTTGGATGCAATATAGAAGCAGTTTCTCCATTAAAGCAAAAACACAAGTTGTCATACAACATTTGCCCTCACGAAAAAATCTTCATCTCTGTCAGCTCTGACGAGCTTTCCCATGTTCTTTTTTCTAGTAAAAGCTGCAGTGCTGTGAGATTTTTTTCTTGCAGAGAGCTGAGGAATGGCTTTACAACCGCAGGATGATGTTTTTACCAAACTGGCTGGATTTGGACCCTACAGATGGGTGTATTTGTGCTGCTTGTGTGGGGTACACGCCATACCCTGCTATATGTAATTACACATATGTATAAACTTCTGTTTTTACTCTTGTAATTAGACGAGTGTATTCTAAAGTAAACACTGAAGCTGACACTTGTGTATTTATGTAAGCCGCACTTCTGTAATCCATCTGTAACAGTGAAGACATCATCAGCTGTCACACTGTGCATGCACTGTTAAAGTGTGAACATACAAGTATTAGAGACAGTCTGCTTCACATAAACTAGAGAGTGTGTGATTTTGGCTTATCTGATTTTGGCACTAGGAAATTGCAGAAGTGCACTAGTTTATCTTCACAGGGTCCAGTGGAGATCGGTTTAACACCGCACATACTGGCAAGAAATTATTCCTCATGCTTAATTATTGGCCGCTGTGATTTAGTTCCATATCCGTACTATAGAAAATGATTTGTTTCAGATCATGACAGATGATAGAAGGGATACCAAAGCATGAAAATAGTACACATTTCTGGAATGATCTGGGAGAAAAATGCTTAAGTAATTTGTTGCTGTGCAGAAAATTCAATGCTTACACAAGAAAAATGCCCAAATAAACTTTTTTTTTTTTTTTACATCATTCAAAGTATTTTCAGAGTACTCATATTTCATAAAATTTCTAAAAAATGTTCTCCTACCGAGCAGTTCCCACTTGATTATTATTATATAAAAAATATCATCAGATTATCTCACAAGTCCTAAAATTAAACAAAGAGAACCCAATTAAATAAACAAGACATAAATATAAGACTTGGTTATTTTTTTACTGTGGGAAATGTTCCAATATTACATATCTGTAAAAGGCAAAAGTATGTGAACCTTTAGGATTAGTAATGATAATAAGAGTATTCTTATACTAAGAACTGGATGCGATGATCATTTTTACCACCAGGAAGGAGACTCAGTCAGGTAGATTATAATCAGGAAGTAAATGTAAAGTAATTTTGACTGTGCAATAAGAACAGCAGGAGCGGCAGTTTAAGAAGATATAAACAGCATTAAAATGCAAACAGCAATTCTTAACACAGCATCCCTAACTGCACAAGATCTGGCTGGCCTTTAAGTATCTTACCTAAGACGTAAATCTTGTGGTCTGGTTAATGTTAGCAATCCTTAGAGAGGGAACATGATAATTAATAGCAGTGAAAGCAGTCAGAATGATATAGACTGACCTCACG
The DNA here is from genome assembly GCA_037974385.1 of Arnoldichthys spilopterus. Lineage (NCBI taxonomy): Eukaryota > Metazoa > Chordata > Actinopteri > Characiformes > Lepidarchidae > Arnoldichthys > Arnoldichthys spilopterus. The sequence goes on from JBBPDA010141037.1 coordinate 1,573, forward strand.
AACACATTCTCTTCTTCCTACCTCATATGAACAGACACATATAGCCATAAACAAGAGCTTCTGGTTTACATGGAGAATGCATGTAAGATACAGAGAGACTTTAAGGTCACGAACTAGACATGAATATATATATAAATATAAGATACTGCATAAGATAATTACTCAGATTCTCAGCTTCTTCAGAAATACAAAGCCAAAAATACTTAAACAAAATTGACATTTTAATACACTAGTGCACAAGTGTAATTATTAAAAGCAAACTTTTCTAAATTAATATCCATCCATCCATTTTTAAAACGCTTCTTCCCTTTCTGGGTTGCGGGGAAGCTGGAGCCATTCCCAGCTGACTGTGGGCCTTAGGCAGGGTTCACCCAGGACAGGAGGGCAACCCATCACAGGGCAACACATAGACAGACAACCATTCACACACACACTCACACCTACGGACAATTTAAAGCATCCAATCAACTTACTGCAGCCTTTGGACTGTGGGAGGAAACCGGAGAACCCAGACGAAACAAACGCAAACACGGGGAGAGCTCGCAAACTCTGCACAGAAAGGCCCCCGTAGCCGAGCCGGGGATCGAATCCAGAACCTTCTCGCTGTGGGGCGACAGCCACAGACACTACCATGCTGCACCTGCAAATTAAATAAAATTAAAAATTATTTTTTGGGCGGTGTGTGATGTTTGGTGGTGTCTAATGGGGTGTGATGCATTGATGTGTGGTGTAGTGACTAATGTGCGACACTGGTCCTCACAAAAAGACCAACTATCACAGTTTTATTTTTTATGGAGATGGTTTTGGTTGGATGCAGATCAAAGCTAAATGCAAAATGCAAAGAAAGTACAAAGTTTTATACCAATGTCTTTGTAATGAACTAATCATAAGTATTTAATTTTAATAACACTCAGATTTAACAGATGCAGTGAACTAAGTGTAAGCCTCTTTTTGCAATCACACTAATATTAAGTGTCTTACACTTTAACAGTACATCCAGCAATGTAACTTCTGGTCACGTACTGTAGTCATTGTCACACCTGGACTACAGTAGTGCAGCTAATGTAAATGCTTTAATAATTAACTTCAGTTTTCACTCTGGAAATTACACAAGGGAATCTTAATGTAATTACATGTACTTAGAGACGTGTACTAAGGACACTTCATATAAACTGGGAATCAGAGGGTGTTATTAATTTTAGAGTATAAAAATCTATGGTGTCATGTGTAATACATTATATATCCTACAAATAATTTTTTAAAATACATATTTTATTTATTACTGTTTCATGTGTAAGGAGTTTCAGGGTTAACTTATTCTGTTTTTCTTTTAATCAAATGGAAAGTTCTGTTTTAAAATCTTGACCTAGCCTGCATGCTGAAATTAGTCATGTAGCATTTAGCAGCAGAGAAAAATGATGGTGTGGCATGACACATGCAAGCAGACACACATGCACACACACACATACACTTTTCCATTTCCACTGTGATGCAAATTAGCAGCAGACTGGGACAGATAATCTTGGTTTAGGGTTAGTGTTCTTATGTAATAGTGAATCATCCTGCTGAAAACAACAACAAAAAAACAAAGCAAAAGATTATCTCAAACAAAACATTTTTATATAGAAAACCCAGGGTTAGGGTTAAAAACATCTCACATTTTTAAACTGGTCATTGATATTTGGTATTACATTTATGTACAATGAATGTACACAGCTAATGTTGTTGTAATGCCACTTCACATCATTGCTTTTTTTTCTGTATGTTACTGGTAAGCATTAGCTGGCTGCTGAACATGTTGTTGCTTTTCTAAGTGATAATGACTCAACACATCATCTGTTTAGAAGAAGCACCAATATAAGACTGTTCTGCAAATGTACTGCTCATCTAGTTAAAAAACTTCACCCACATAACTACATTGGTAACAAATGACCACAAGTTCATATATGTGAAAAAACTAGTCCTAACACTGAAAGTGCAAATTATACAAATTTATGCTTTATTTACGAAAAAGTGTTTTCTGATGAAATTCAGTCACTTTCTTTTTCCTTCCAAGTCATTGGGCCTACTAGTAATCGACCATATTGTTGTTGACAAATCCTCTCATCACCAAAATGGCAAACGTTCAAGGAAACCTTCTGAACTTTGAATTGAATATAATGGAACAATTGAACCATTTTCTTTTGTCCATTATTGCTGAAATTTTTATATAACGTAAAATGCAACTGACAGTTAAACAAAAAAAAAACTGACAAACATGGATATACAAGTTTTCCCCTGGAAGCAACAATATGCCCCAGATGTGGAAGATGTTAATTAAACCACAAATATCACGAATCAAACATCTGGTGTGAATGCAAACATCATTTCACTGAATACTTATTATCTCCACAAGGACTGAAATATGATACTGGTCTTTTCCACTTACTGCAATGATAGGCTTTTAAATGGGGGTAGGGGGAAACCCTGGCAACAAAGTTGAGTGTCATGCAGTGTAATAATGATCTTTATGATCAAGTGGTGATTTGCAATAGCAGATGCCTCACAGTAACAAAGAATCCGGTGTTGCTAAGGAATTTCCTGGAAGACTTAATGTTTTTTCTGGACTTTTATTATCCCTAGAGATAATACATTATAATAAAGTATACACTCATGTGCCTATATGGTTCAGTCTGCTTTTATTATATTTGTATTGAGCTTTTTTTTTACAACAGATCTGATCACCAAACTGATATGTAAGCTGAGGACAAAGACAAACTCCAAGAAGAACAAGAGGAAGCAAACTTGAGAACACCCAAGACTAAAAAGCAGGATGCATGCTGGCCTAGATGACAGCTGAGAGGGATGATACAGTGATTCAAAATACATCTATTTAGCCTCTCCTATATTATGAAACAAAGGTAAAGCAAGCATTTAACCCATAAGGGCTCACTATTCTTACATTTTCAGTAGCTACTGAATGACTTAAGGTTAAAAAATAATATGGCTGTGTTTGTGTGTGTCGGTTGGGGGCGGGTGGTTACCATCTGACCCATGATAGGACCATTGTTTTAAATGTATTAGCACTAATGTTGTGTTACCTGTGAGAAATGTGCCATTAAACAGTTGTTTAATAACTCAACAGAACAATTCACAATGATAATGCAGTTTCATAACAGTGATGTCATGGAGTTTTATCTAAAGCTGTTCCCCAACCTCAACTACAGTAAATATATATTAAATATAATAAAACGGTCAAACACAATATAAACTGCTTTATGTTTATAAGACACTGTGCCACATAACAAAGAGTAGAAAATGTCTGATTTTCTCTGTGTTAAAACACACAGTTACATTAACTGTACTCTTTCAGTTGCACACACATTAGAAATGTCTTACTAAGACACATTAATCAGGGAATATGAACAGATAATAATTATCTGAATTCACAGTGACCACACAGTGGCAATCTTCTGATTCACTTTGTCACACCCACGCCAACCATTATGCCCAATGTATCTGCTTCAGTTGCTAGGCACAATTGTAACAAGTTCCTGTCTTAGCCACGCACCCAACCAGGTTACACAGCACAGCTCTATTCATCTGGCCTATTTAGTGTCACTGGTAGAGTTAATCTGTGTGAAGTCTCTGGAGTGTCTTTTAGCCGTCCATGCTCCTTACTATTGTAACCTCATGTTTTTCAACCTGCTGTAGTATTTTAACTTTGTTAACTATGTTTAATTATGTCTGCTCCTGTTAATGGACTTGCTCTAATGTTCCTGTTTGCCTCTGTGACTCTTTTTGCCTGTTATTAGACTTGCATTTTGGTCAGGTTTTTGGATATTGTTTGAATAATGTTTTATATAAATCATGCACCTGTGTCCAGCTGCCCTCCTCAGTGCACACTTCAATTATACATCAAGGTGCAGTGAGCTACTATATCGCCTCACCTTTGTATTACGTCTAATGTGTTCAGTCTGTACAGAAACTCTACATATTCTGCACATTAAGGTATATCAAATTTAAAATGACATCTGCACTTTTCCTACTTTGATTTAATGGAGATGTATTGAGATCTTGTAATGTGTGGCCCCTCTTGGACAAAACTTCACAAAATTTGGTACGCTTTCAAATAATGTGGTATCATTTAATAATGTGGTAGCATGTTCAGCCTGTACATCACAGGATATTACCTTGTGCGCATAACTGCAGGAAGTAGAGATGCTGGGGGGTAATGCAGCATTTTATGAATAACTGCAGATTTTTAAATAATAAAATGAATATTAAATGTATTAATCTGTCATTATGATCATGCATTAAAGCCCTTGAATATAATATAATGTTGATAGAAAACATAAGTATGTGTTGGGTCCTCTGTGTCATTGAAGCAGCAGATGCATTTCACACTAATGTGTGAAACATGTGCACGTTTTAGCAGGAGACTGAGAGGGAGAGCTAGAGAGAGGGAGAGAGAGGGAGAGAGAGAGAGAGAGAGTGCACCAGTTACAGGGCTTGTCATTATCGGGATGTATTGGTAGCTAGTGAGCCATCAGTGTAAGGGGCTTTTTCAATAATTTAAAGGGTGGAGGCAAAGAGGTGCAGCCAAAGTTAGGTGGAGACAAGGTATGTGATTCTATACTCACAGGCACACTATGAAAAGACAAACATTTACATATGGTCATCACTGTAAAAAGATCATAAACTGATTCATCAATGTCAAGGCCCATTTTTTAGGGTTGCATTCCTTCTGCTGAAAGTAAAAATTATATGCTAAATCATTGCACTATTTTTGTTGATTCTGATCTCATATTATAAAAGCAGCCTATGCACTTCACTAGAACCCTTTAGTAGAGCACATTTTACTCTAAAATAACTTTAAAACAAGTATAAGCATCAAGCACTGGCAAATGTTTGCCATGAGAATGACACTGTTTCAAAAATATATATATATTCTATTTTGTAAAATTCCACCACTTTCGAATGTTCTGGTGGGGAAATGTTCATTAACATCACTCTCTCTTCATCACTAAACTTTGATTTTAGGCTTTGTTTTGAGCCTGTTCATGTATGTACACCTATCTAGACATGCTGAGAACAGACATACTCCAAAAACAAAAGTGGACACCCCTGTTCAGCCTATGCTTTAAAGGGCTAAATTATGTCAAAGTGATATAGATTATGTGCTGTAGCTATAGGTAGAGATTACAGAGTTACAGGTCATGTTGTAGGTGGAGTTACAGAGACAGGTGGAGATACAGATGGAGTTAATAGAGAAGTTAAAGGTGTAATTACAAGTGGTGCTAAACATAGAGTAACAGCTGGGGTCAACGGTTGAGTTGCAAAGGTGGAATTTTTAGGTGGAATTAGAAGCAGAGCAGCAGGTTGAGTTAAAAGCAGAGGTGGAACTATAGATGGAGCTAAAGATGGAGTTAAAGGGATATAAGTGGAGTCACAGGTGAAGTCACATGTGGGGTTAAAAGTGAGGCTATATGTAGAGCTATAGGTGGAGGTACATTTCGAGCTGCTGTATATATAGAGCTAAAGATGGGTCAAGTTACATGGTTACAGATGGAGTTACAAGCGGAACACTGCAGATGAAGAATGGTTAACACAACAGGTTTTCACAGAAAGCCATTGTTCCTTCCAAGGGCAAAAAAACCCCCGGTAGTTCATTTTTACATCTGTAAACATATATCAGAGAATCTCAGTTAAAAGATTCATGCATTTGCTTTGAGATTTCAACGCCCTAGGAATGAATGACTGATTATATTTGAACAAAAGGCAAAAATCATAAAGAGACTGGGAGGCACTCACACACATAAGCAGAGTGTGATTTATCATTATTTGCGAGATGAGTCACTGAACGTGTCAAAGATGTCACTGTGACCAATTCTGAGAGACTTTTTTCTCTATTTACTTACTGCAGAAATCTTCTGGGAACAAAAACCAGAGTCTTCTTTGTTTGAGCATTCTCCCAAGTATGTGAAAATATACTGCATGTAAAATATATTTACAAACTGACATCTGTAACCTCCTCCTACACCTGACCTACTGTACCATCTGGCGTTGAAGCTCTTCTCTATGAATCTACTTAATGCTGGTTGGACATGAGCTACTTTTCATTACTTTTGATTATGCATTCCAGCATCAAGAGTCAGCAGTTTAGTGGCATTCAAGTGGTTGATCCAAAGCAGAATTTTCTCTTAAGAAACATCACTTTTCAATGGACATGAAGGGTCTTATCTAGTCCCACCCTCTTTGCATGCAGCCATAATCCTTCATTAGTGATTAAGTGCAATACTACAATAAGCTAAAAATGTAGAGCACTTTAAGAGAGTGTGTAGAAAACATAATGGGGATTAATACTAAGATATGTCTGTGTGTAGTTTTGCATTCATGAAGATAGAAAAAGTTACTTCCAAAATTTCATTACAGACCTGTGAACCTCATTATCATTGCCTATCCTCAGTGTAATCCTAAAATTATAATACTAATATACATATTTTATGCGCTAGTAATATTCCACTTCATCAGAAAATAATTACCTCCCATTTATAAAGCACATTTGTTTTTGTTTAAATCATAGGGGTCATAAAGGTACTAGAGATTGGGCCGCAGAAGGGCATTTATATTAAATAAATAAAAACATTTTTCATTTTCAATTGTGTAATCAAGTAGAAATTTCCATACAATATGCATGATTAATGTTTACGTTAAAAAAAAATAGAACTAATAAAATAAAATCACGAGACTTCAATAATGTGCTATTCTTCATTGATTTTGATCTGGATCTCTGATCTTATTGTCATTGTAAGGGAATTATTCTTGATATAATAATTGCTTGCTGACAAGATTTGAGATTGAATTTTTGGATGGGACACAAAATATTTAACGTTTTAAATTGGGCCATGGCATTCTAAAGTTTGGAATAGCTGTTCCACACTATTGCAACATAAATATATATATAATTTCACAAGTGCATAATGTATTACACATGTGTTTTTATTTTTATTTTCTCTTATTACATGTAAATAAAAAGAGAGAAAAAAATCATAGTTAAAGACTTAAGACATACACATGTATTTACATATAACTGCACTACTTCAATGTATTTATAAAAATGAGTTACCAGTAATTACACTGTTTTTGCATGCATTGTTATTGTTGTATTACTGACAAAAAAGTGGGACCACAACCATTGTGCTTTTATGGAATGATGAATGCTGTTTGGCAACCATAGCTTACTGTTGAAAACTACATAACTTGATGGAAGACTTGATTATTGTGATAATTATCTCAATATTATTGTGATTATTGTGGTTCATACTGTACAAACAGTAAGCCATGACAGTCCATTCATTGATTGTAGCCTATACATAAATGGTGACATTTACTACATAACTTTTTCTTTCAGTGGAAGATTCTTTACCATCTACTTTCTTCTTTTTGCTTGAAAATATTTGCATAGAAGCCCATTAGAAACAATGTTTTGTTACTTTTCTGTAATGTAAATATGCAATTAGTACTTTCCAACACTTTTTCAATACCACATATATACACTATAACTAGGGTTTGTAAGCTGCCCATGTTTGCCATTCAAATTATGTTCTAAAACAATGAAAAGCAGTAGGATTTCCATGCAAATTTTCCTGATACTTTGGAAATGATTTCTTTCAACTGTTAAATTACATTCGCTTCACATTTAAGTGAACAGTAGGGGGCGACAGCCGTAACTGCCTTTTTAACATATTTTAAGTGAGTCTAGGCTGTTTGAGTTTTTTTTTTCTTTTTGTACAAAAAAGTGCCAGCAGTCCTGAATATTTCATAATTTGCCCTCATTTCAAAGTTTTCCTTTTATCCCTGCTTGGCATTAAGATATCAGTGAGTGGAACAATGAAATAGTTCCACAAAAGGCTGGAAAGGGATGTGAGGCTGCTAGTGTGTGTCTAAAGTATAAGGCTGGGGAATTGGCCTGCAGAGGCATAGAAATGAAAAAGATCTCTCATCCTTAAAGCCTCAGTAAGGAATAACTGAAACAGTGCCAGAAATTGCTCTGTTGTGTGGGGAAACACAACAGTTATACATTTTCATAAAAGCATTATTATTGTTTTTTTTTAACATTGCACTACTAAAACTTGTCTGCAGGTTGGAATGACTGCTCACTGAAGAAACCTAAACCAGAAAACCACAAAGAAGGCAGTAAACTTTAGACCTGCAGAAAATCCTTGACCCTCAACATACATGAAATTCCATCCAACACTGAATTATTTATGCTTTACGGCATTAACACAATGGTGCAAATTCTTAATACTTTTCAAATAGCTTTTTCATGATGTTTGTTTGTGTTGCCTTTGAGTGTGTAAACCACTTCAACCTGTTTTTTGTTTTTTTGCAAATTAATATATATGTTGTTCTCCATTAATAATGCTTAAAAAACTTCTCATTCTAACCTTGAGTTAGAGAACAAATATGTAGTTCCCTGAATTTGTCTAGTAAACATCTAATGAAACAATATTCACTATGGTGTGCATACATGAACATGCAGTAGTTGAATTATTCATAAATCTGATATATCCCAAAGGCTTTTGGATCTTTCTTTTAAAGCATTTGCAGTGGATTGAATACATTTTCAACATTTGCTTGCTTAACAGTGGAAATACATGGTGAAAGAAAGGCCTCTATGCCTATGCAAGCCTGTTTGCGTATGTGTGTGTGTTAGAGAGAGAGGTTAGAGAGAGAGAGAGAGAGTGAGAGAGAGAGAGAGAGAGAGAGAGAAAGAAAGAGTATGTGTGGTTTAACCTTTGATTTTCTTTGTGGTAAGGCTTGCAGCAAGCATTTTGAGAGTAAGTAGTCCTTCATGCTGTATCTAGATTTCCGATATGCATGCAAAACTGCAAATCTTCAAACCAGCATTTTTCAAAAGACTTTAACCAGCCAGGGTTATGCACCACCACTTTATTGACCCAGATTCAGGTGTGTGTGTTTGTGTGTGTGTGTGTGTGTGTGTGTGTGTGTGTTAGATTTGTGACATGTTTATAACCACTGAGAATTGAAGAGGTCACATTATTTTTCTTTTTCTATTATATATATACACACAAAAAACTAAACTCTCAGAAAAGTGATGCATTGACTCACCATTATATAAATAAATTCCACATAAGCAGCATATCCCATGTAGCATAAAACTTAAAATATTTAATATCACTATAATATATTAAATTATAATACACTAGACATGTCAGTTAAATTTTAAGCCCATAATTGTGGGGGTAAATGTAAAAAAAAATAGCAAAGCACTTTTTTGTACTGTACATTTAAGAAAAATATATGTTTAATGTACACACACACAAACAAACACACATACCTGCATGGTAACAAACATGCACGTATACATAGGTTTGTTTTACACAATATATAGGGGTCAGCTCATGCCTGTGGCCAATATATACTATATAGTAGTAATGATAATAATACGACCCATATGTTTTACATACATTGTCACTGCTATAACAAAACAAAAATTCTTAGTCATTTTGTTCAAAGCCATTTTTAATTTTCTTTTTATACTATTTCTATTGATCCATAATCATAAGTTTATGATACATGGTAAACTGCAGCTAAATGCTAAAATAAATAATACCAAATATAACAAAAAATTATATAAAAGAATTTTGTTCCCACGTTGACAATATGTAAGTCAATAATTACATGTAATAATTAGTGTCCTTTATGTTTTCTTTCAGTAAAAGTGTCTGTAAAAATGTATTACTAACAAGTTCCAAATGTATTATATATCATCACTGTCAGACAAAATCTCCAAAATGGCAACTTTACAATTCAAGCACAAAACCGCCTTAATGTATAATGGAGGTTAATGCTAAATGTACTTCTTAAAAGTAGTTTAGAACCATTTCTTTTGCTCTGTTCATGATGACATTTTAATATAATGAGATGTGAGCAGTTTTAAAAATCTGTAAAAATGTAAAAATTGACATAAATGGAGATACAAGGTTTTGGTCAGACAGTCATGATGTGTAATTATATATATGCTCCCCTACATGTGATTACCTCAGTAACTAAACATAATTTATAGTATTAATTTTCTATAAAAAGCATTTTACAAAGTCAGGAGCATTCTATTTCTGTATGTTAGCTTTTGTCTTTGGTTTTGCTACAGACACAGGGCATTTTTGCCACATACACACACAGACACACACACACACACAGACACACACACACATAGGAATGATGAATACCTTGGTGAATCTCCAGCCTTCACATAAATCTGCAGTATATGACCCTGTCAAAAAAAGACAAATGAAAAAGAACATTTTCCACTGTGTTTTTATGCTTCTGGCTATACTGTGATGACGTGAAATGTTTATTCTTTCAGTCCTGGCTTTATCACTTCAGCAGTTTTCACAGTCTATTATATTAAGTGTTTGGAACAATCTTCCAGTGAGAGTCTTTAGGTTCCTCCTTGTGCTTCTGCACTTTCTTTACAAATCTGTTACACATTTCTCACCACTTCTCTAAATTTATAAGGGTGCCTCTTCCATCAAAAAACTGCTTTGAATATGGTCAGACACACAGCTGGGCATGCTGCTCGTTGCATACCTTTGAAAACATGTTGCCTGGCAACAGTATGAGGTGGCAGTCGAAAAAAAAAGAATTCAGCACGACTCAGTGGGGAAAAAAAATAATTTAAAAAATGGTCACCTAAGTCCTAAACCATGTAATATGACCAATAGGAACCAATTTATTCAATCTCTAGAGCCAAATTAATGTTCAGTTATAGTCTATATGCTCCCAGACAAATATTTAAATATACAGAGGCTATATGAACTGGTATGGGAGATCATTCACTTTTATATTTATTTAATAGAGACAAGGTACAGTTTTACACTATGTGGCCTCAATCCTAAAATTCAAATGCAAGCTTACAATAAGAAATAAAAAATAACAAAACGTTAAATTTTATTTGAATAATATTTGCACATAAATTTTGGCACACTTGGTAAAGATTGCTAATTTGTTTTGGTTTTTGCTAAAGATTTTTGTGGTTAATTAGCTCCATCTCATATCAAAAGTATTAAAAAATCTACATTTTAAACGTGGTAAAATTAGACCTGACCAAACAAAACCTCTTACCAATTGCCTGCATTTAGCATTTGGTACTGTCTAATATGGCAAGTGTTTTGCAATGCATTCAAAATGAATTTTTTAAAAGACTGGATAATATGAAGCATGCATCTGAGACCACTCCTTAGTATAGAACCTCTCTAGACCCAGCAGGATCTTATGTCCTCTCTTTTGACCTCTCCTCTTTAGCTTACTCCAGTTTAAAATGGGCTTAAGCGCATGTGTCTTGGATGGCCTTGTCAAAAACTGTGGTCACTGAACCATTTCCATGTGAAACTGGATGCATGCTTTGGATCACTGCTCTGCTGGAAGATCCAAATCCAACCACAACCCTGTTCATTTTTAAATATACCGGTGCCTCATTGATGTCATGTATCCTAACAGGATTACCAGGCCCTTCCAATAAGAAAAAACAGCACTCAAAACATCATACTTGATAGAGTGGATATGTTTTGTGTAACCATCGATTTTTTTTTTTTACCCCACAAACATTGAGTTTTTATTACCTAAAAGATCTATTCTTGTCTTATCTGACCATGGAACCCAATTACAAGAAAAGTTTTATGTTTGCTTATGTTTGCGGTTAGATGTGAGAAAATGCCTTACAAATCATTTGTTGGCTCAGAAGCAGTAAAGAAATATGGTTTTGGAAAGTGAAGGGTGAATAGGAACATGCATCCGCACATTTATTAGAATGTCTAGGGGTGCCAATAATTGTGACAGATGATTATGTTGACAGTATTCATATGATATTGATTTCATTTTATTTGATTTATGTGGAAATGATCTGTACATGTGAATCAAGTAAATTCAATGCACCAAATGCATTTTTCACTGAGAATAGAGAAATATGTCAGGAAATAAGTCAAACAATCTCCTTTTTATGTGTTTTTGCAGTATGTTTTTTTTTTGCCACCCGGAGAAGAATCTGCTTGTGGTTTTACACCATTAAATAATAAGAATGGCTAAAAAAAGTCTTTGCAAAATTCCATTTCAAAGCTAATGACCTCATTAAAATTGGTTTGGCATTTATAGCCCAATCTTCTATTTAGCATTTCCTACATTTAAAAGAGATCAATGCAACCTATTGTTTTCATAAGAAACATTTTGTCCCTGCCACATTAAAACTGTTTTCATAATCTACATTTTGTATGTAATTTACAGTATGTGAACGCTTGATGAACAGACCATTAGAAGTGATCCAAAATTAGATCATGAGAATGAGATCTCATTGCATTAATGTACATTAAAATTAACTTTTCATGAGTGTTGTTATACTCTTCCTAAATAGTGACAAAGATGAACTGAATTGAGTGGAAGAATATACAACAGCAACAGTTTGCTTGTAGTGCCAGAAGTATTGACCTTAATTGCCATAATATGATAACTGGCTATGGCCATTACTTTGATTATTGTTATGCTATTAAAATGCAAAAAATGTCATTCCAAACCTTTGTAAGTTCTCAACCCTGATTATATACCATAAATGAGGATGGTAAACCTATCTGCTAATTTTCCATTTAGATCTTTCTTTTAAAAGCAATATGAAAACCAATATTCTGAAAATCCCTTCATTTCTTTATGGGTGATGGGTGAAGTGCAAGACCTGCCTGAAATTCTGGAAACTCCTTCAGTTTTTATGGATGATGAGTGAACTAGAACACTGTTCCACTCGTATGTAGGTCGTATTAAAACTAGATTTTACTATCAGTTCATAAATTCTATGTACAGCCTATTTACAGAATTCTCAAGGGAAGAATTGGTCATACAGCAAAGGAGTAGAAAATCATCATGGATCTCACGTCTTGCATAGATTAAAGAAACATGTACATACATGGTTGAGTTTTACAAGAGGGTGGAATTAAAGATTGCAGTACGAAACCAAATTGATGACAAATGAAATAAAATGTGAGCACCTAGAATCTGAGAGAAATGTCCGGCCAAAATAAATATTTCAAATATATTATTCAACTTTATACATTGATTCTTCAAATCTAATTATCTTTATAAATATAATAATTTGGTCTCTGAATAACAGAAAAGTAACATACAGACATCTGCAGAGTTGAACATAGTATTTTTTCTCACAGGTCTTCAAAAATCACAGATGAATTTGTTCGCTGTTCAACAGAGACATACTTTTCCTTCCAATGCTGTATTTTTTTTATTGTTCTTCCAAAGACCTCCTTAAGGGCCCTCAAAAAAGTAGAATATACTGTCAGGGGGATGAAGAATCTTCTTGCCTCTGTATGTTCCTCAAAAGAACAAAACCCTGTCCTCCAACCAAGTTTTGTATCCTTAGGTAAATTCCCTCCATTGTGTAAGTTTGCACAGACATTAAAGTTCTCTTGGATGTCTTTTGAATCCTCCACCATATGTCCGGTATGTGTGTGTTTCTAATAGAAGGACCGAAGCTCCATATAAAGCCCCTGAGGAGTATTGAGTTTTTTTCATCCACTGAGAAAAGGCCTCTGTTAGAGCTAGCCCAGTTAGCCTGGTTAGCAGAGTTAGCTTAATTAGCATACTGGGAATAAAAGGCCACTTTGACTCGCTCAATCTGGTGGCAGAGCTTGATGGCCGGACCCAGCTTCAGATCCATACACTCCTGGACGGTGGGAAGGGTCAACAGCAACAGAGCCTGACCATCAATATCCTATAGAAAGTGAGAAAGGAAAAGAAAGGTAGAAAGACGGCGACTTCAGATGGTTGCATTTCATCATGTCATTATTAAATATAACCTTAATGAAGGTGGATCGATGTGGATTGAGGTAGATCCACATTTTATTCATTCACTGCATATTTCATAGCTTCTACATTAGTTTAGTCTCAGTATCCCAAGTTATGTAGGTCATTAAAAAAGTAGTAGACTATAGAAATAAGTAAGTGAAAATGAAAATGTACAGTTCCCCTCGACTCTAAATATAGCTGACCACACCTGGTGGCAGTTATGTGCTATTTCAGTCTTGCACTGGACCTTTGAGACTAATGTTCCTAGCTAAGTAATATAAGCGTATATGGCACAAAACACTATGCGAACTGCATGCTTAACCTAAATCATCATACACATGCCTCAAACTAATGACTGGTTTTATAAAATGTATGAATTTTAAGAAAACCAGAGGTAAAGAGGAAAATGTGTGAATGAATATTTTCACCAAACATTTCCTTGAATTTCTTCTGATTTTGAGTGTGTGTGTGTGTGTGTGTGTGTATGTGTGTGTGTGTACCTGCTCCTGGAAAATCTTGGCGAGTGAGGCACAGTCGGTAGACATGATGAAGTCAACTACATCCGAAACACTCCACTCCAAAGGATTCCTCTCTAAAACCAAGTGACCCTCTTCTTTTTCTATATGGTCCGGCTACACACACGCACAGACACGCACACACACACACAATATCTTTCACATTATCTCCCAATTTTAAGTTCCATTTTTCAACTTAAATTTATATTAAATTCATTTTTACTCACAATCGTTTTTGTGATTTGTAATTTTAAAATAAATAAATAACACTGGCGAAACTGCAGAGTCCATGTGCTGGAGGGTTTTCTGAAGTATAATGTTTGAACTGAATCACTGAGGTGTCAAATATTTACACCTCTACTGTCTTTGGATCTCACCTTAGTGTGCATAAGTCTGTCAGGCTGGCTGTGTGTGTAGGAGTGTGAGCGTGTGTTTCTCCGCAGCGACTGTCGGTCGGTGGTCCCAGGGTGTGTAATCCTACGCTGGGTGACAGATCGACGCGGCCGGCCTCTTCTTGATGCATCCATGTATGAACAATGACGTGCTTCCTCATGCGGCTCTGAGCTTGAGCCTTCCTCACTGACTGAATCATCATCATCATCCTCATAGAAGTAATCACTGTCCTGTGAAAAGAAAAACAGCAAAGTTTTATTGACATTGGCGTTTATAGCAGAAAGAAATTTTGTTTAGTAGGAACACATGAGATTATTACTCAGGGTTATTAGAACAGTTTAAAAGCTGTGTGTGTGTGTGTGTGTGTGTGTTCCACTGCCCAACTGACCAACTGAGGCTGTACATACATGCATAATGCTTGAATCACCTATGATGAAATCCTTTAATCATTCTTTATCTGGCAGAAAGGATTAACCTGTGTGTGTGTGTGATGTGTGTATACAGTAGGTGTATATTTCACAGAGAGAGGCCTGACCTGAGGTGACTCTGTGTTGTTGTATCCTACAACAGAAGAGCGACGTTTTTTCTGAACAAAGATGCTTTTGCGCTTTTTCCTGCGACGCGCAGATTTAGCCGTGTCTCCATCCTGCGTGCTCTCCCCCAGGCTGGGCCGCCCCACTTTCCGTCGCTTTCCATAGTAATATGCTACAGCGCACACACACACAAACAATACACACTCTCAATATGGACACACTTTACCAACACATTCAGTTAGAACAATAGTTGGGTCAGTGTGTGTGGGTGTTTATGAGGAAAATGATACCTCACATTTAAAACCATGTCATTTTCATTCCACACATAAAATTTAAATAAGCACAACCGTCTCATTAAGACAGCAGTGTCGTTGTGTCTATTTCTCTATCTCTCTGCAACTATTTCTCTTTTTTTTCCTCTGCTTCTTTCTTCTGTGTATCTGCATTCCTTTCTGTTTTCCTCCCAACTTCCCTTCTTCTTCTCAATCCCCCTTTCTCTCTCTCTCTCTCTCATTATCTTCTCTTTTCTCTCCTTCTCTTTCACCTTCTCTTTTTCGTGCCTCTCCCTTCTCTTCCTCTCCCCCTCTTTTCCCACTTTCTTTGTATCTTTCTTCCCCGCTGTCTCTCTCTTACCCTTTTGGCCTTTACACTCTCTCTCTAATTCTCTATCTCTCCATGTCTCCCCCCATTCTCCTTGTTTCTTCCTCACTTTTTATCTATCCTTATTTCTCTTTATACTTCTCTCTCCCCCTTCTTTTTCTCCTTCTCACTGTATCTTCTCTTCGTTTCTTCATTCCTCGTTCCCTTCTACTTTTTCTCTCCCTCTTCCCGCTCACTCTCATCATCTCTTTCCTGTCCCACTCTTTACCTGTTTAGATTTTCCTTCATGCATCTCTCTCTCTCATCATTTCTCTCCCTTTTTCTCCCTATTTTCCCTCCTTCTTTGTGTCTTTCTTCCCCACACCCTTTTATTCTGCATTCCCTCGTTCTCTCTCCATTGCTTTCTGCCCCCCCCCTTTTTTCCCTCTTCTCTCTCTCCTCTTCCTGTATTTCTTTTCAATTCTCACTTTTTTTCACACACCCCACACACATACTTACTGTATTTGGTCTTGGTGTGTATGGAGCAGTTCTCTGGACATTTGTCAGAGACTAGTGTCGGGCCGAAAAGGTTCGGGCAGCACTGCAGCCTCACACACACACTCCGGCAGAAATCTGAGACCTGCTCGGCCAAGCGCACAATCCGCACACTCGAGCGATAACTCTTCCCTTTATACCTGCAAACGCACACAGAAACAAACCCATTTTCCACCTCCTGCCATTCAAATGAATTCTTAATGGAAAATTTGTACATTTTCTAGCTCAAATATGCGCATACATGAATATGCAAATCAGCCAACTAGGAACCTCATTTTGCAAATGAGGAAAAACACTCAGTTCATTAGGACCACTAGGGTTTACTCTTTCAAATTAATCAGTGGTGGCAGTGCTCTCACACACACACACACACACACACACACACACACACTTAGAAAAAAACACAAACGGAGATGTGCACACACACTACATGATATCGCTAGATATTTTCTACCTGCGGAAGCATCTGAGACAAAGTGTCAGTCTGTGTGTCTGTCTTTGTTTATGCACATTTTTAGGAACTTTTTTTAATATGCGAACTCACAGGTTAACAGTAAAGGAATATATACATGTTAGAACATTATGTATAAGTAGTTACATATGTAACATATAAGGGACACATTATTAAAAAAGATCATTTCTGTTGGAACATTGCCTTTGAACTGACTTCACAGAAGAAGAAAAAGACAGTCTTATATTTCTACTGGTCTGTTAACCACTGACATAGTGAAACAATGTTAAAGTTGGTACTTTCCAATTATGTTAAAAATGAGTGATAAACGATAAAAGTGACTTAATCGTCATTGTGAACAAACTCAATCACGCACAAACTTCACCAAATTGAATTGTGACTTCTGCATTTATTCCATCACACATGTGGAGCAGCAGGCAGTTATTACCAGTGCCCAGGGAGCAGTGTAGCAGGACGGTACCTTGCTCAAGAAAACCTCAGAGGTACCCGAGGTTGAACCTGCAACCTTCTGTTCACAGAGGCAAGATCCTAACCACTAGGCCACTACTGCCCAAAGTAGGTTGTGTTTTAGCAGCAGTCATTTCGAATATATATTGTCACTGTCTTTGGGAAAGCTGGTATCTCCCAAAAAATGTATAGAAGATGATTTTTTTCAGATTTTCTGCCTGCATTGCTAACAGAAGACTAGCAGTGTGCTACCTCTTAGTCATGTGAAGCCAGCAACTGCATCATTTCAAACTGCTGCTAATGCAACTTCACTCTATAGGGTAATGTGCTTGGAGGAGAGTGCTGACTGCCAATTCTGCTACATCAGCCAACAGATACCTATGTTGGCTAGCACAGGGGGAAGGAGGAGCATCCTACCCACCCAGAGAGGGAAACTAATTGTGGACTTGGCCATGGATGACTGCGGCACCACTTGTAGATCGATAGGGCCAATGGTTAGTCACTTGGGAGCCTAAAAATGTCTTAACTTTCAGTGTGAAATAATTTACCAAGATTTTATAAAGTAGCTGGACCATTTCTGTTGGTCAGACTGGCATAACATTTAAGCAACATTTACACTTTTCAAATTAGGAAAAAAATTGAAAAAAGTTATTGTTTTCAAACAGTTTCAATATGTACAGAAATAATATGAGACTTATACACAAAAATATTCAACAGTGGTTATGTACCAATACCAAACATATATATGTAATTAGATACTATAATGCTATAATACTTAAATATTAGGCACAGAAACAGTTGATTTGTTTAAAAAAAAAAAAACAACAAATACACCAGGAGTAAATAAATAAACAAAAACAGCAAAAAACTAAATCAAACAAAAGAAAAACATGCATTGCAATTTTCTGTGTGTGGGTGCACTGGTTTTCTTTCCAGTCTTCGCCCAGTATTTTCACCCACATCTTAGTAACTCCTTTATCAAACTAAATCAGGTGCCACTGATACAGATGAAGCACACTGGAAAATCAGGAACCAAACCTTTGTTCTTCTAACTATATTCTTCTAAATAAAATATTCCATCCACCCATTTTCTAAACTGCTTTTCCGTTTCCGGGTTGCGGGGAAGCTGGAGCCAATCCCAGCTGACTGCAGGCCTAAGGCGGGGTTCCCCCAGGACAGGAGGCTCAACCCATCGCAGGGCAGCACAGACAACCATTCATACACACACTCACACCTACGGGCAACTTTTAGAGTATTCAATCAACCTACTGCAGCCTTTGGACTGTGGGAGGAAACCGGAGGAAACACGCCAACACGGGGAGAGCTCGCAAACTCCTATCGCTAACCACTGCACCACCGTGCCACCTCTAAATAAGATATATATATATAATATTTTTTATGGTGCTTTAGAGTTTTGCACATTTGTTTTCCTTATCATTAATTTGGCCTGGCCAAACTCATATGCCCTCCACCTTGGATTACATGTTTTAGAGGGACATTGGGGTGAAACGGTCAGGCTTATTTATGCTTAAGATAAGAAAAGATTTATTGTCACTGTACGAATACAATGAGATGTAGTTTGGAGCAAACCTTTAGATGCATTAGGACAGAATAAAATGGAGAATATAAAAATATAATAATCTACAACGTACAGATGTACAGAACATTTACTTATAAAACACAAATTGCTATATACAGTCACAGATGCATTAGGATGTGGGTAAGGCACTGGTGCTTAGTGAGAGTTCAAGTGCTATATCAACAGTGAAAATATCACTATGTGCCTTGATATTTTTTCAGCCACATGCATTAAAACACCACTGCCAACACTGGTATCTTTGAAAGGCCTGAAAACAATTCTAGAGGAAACACTGGGCTGTGTGATACATATGGGTCATACCACTGCTTTTAGATAAGACGGCAGTGTTATTTACATCATCTGACATTTACACTGTGAGATGATTTCAGGTTGAGTGAACCAATATAAAGCAACTGTACAAATCAAGGCTTTGTTCCCACAGTGATGGTATGTTTGATCATCTTGACAAATCAGTCTGTGTGTGTGTGTGTGTGTGTTTGTCCTCACTTGGCTTTCAGTGTCTCCTCCAGACAGTTCCACTTCGGGTCTTCCACCATCTGCAGCTCTCTAAGAACACGACCCGGCTTATAGGCTGAGTTTATTAACATTGTCAAAACCTGCAGGTAAACAGACACACATGACATATGAAGACAGACACAAAAAGCTTTCTGTTCTGACTGTGTAGTCATATTTATTTACACCCAAACAAGTGCATACACACGCGCACACACACACACACACACACACACACAAACACACACACACACACACACACACACACACACACACACACACACACAC
>JBBPDA010141073.1:0-21287 GCA_037974385.1 Arnoldichthys spilopterus
ACGTGTGCAAGTGTGATGGGTTAAATGCAGAGGTCACATTTCGTTGTGGTGCTTGAGTGTGTTCACAATGACAAAGATCACTTTCATGCAAAATCCTGCTCTTCCAGAATGTTGTTGACTTTGTATGTCGCTATTGGGGCGTTTATAGTGACTTACTTAATTAACAGCCTCTATTCTTCTGAAAAGCTTTACTCATGGTTGTGGAGCATTGCTGTGAGGATTTGATGGCAGTCAGACGCAAGAGCGAAAGTAAGACCATGTGCTGATGTTGAAGTTCATTCTCAACTTGTCATTCCAGGCAGTGTGATGGCACTGATTTATAGTGAGGATCGGGAGTTGATCAGATTTTATCGATACCAGTGCCGTTATTGATTTTTCTTTTTGATCTAATATTTTTTGGATTCTATGATCAACACCAAATACATTTTCAGTGTGTGTGGGTGGGTTGTACACAGGATTTTGGCATCAACACAGCTGTTTTGTTGTTTGAGCATGTTAAATCACAAAGCTGCTTTTCTTAAAATCTTATAACTTGGAAAACAAATGAGTTGATTTGCTGTGAAAGTGACTTATTTCGTTGTTAAGAAAACACTCAGTCACACAGTGCGGCACAATAAAATGTGACCTGAATTTATCCCATCACACATGCACATGTGGAGCAGCGGGCAGGTATAAGAAGCGGCCAGGGAGCAGTGTAGTGGAACAATACAATACTCAAGGGTTTCCGGGAAGGGACTTGAACCTGCGGCCTTCTCTTCACAATGGCAAGGTCCTAACGACTAAGCCACCACTGATATCGATGATGAAAATATCTCGAGCAATTTGACACAATTGAGCATTTATTGGATACATAAGATTTCTGAACTTTATGTGTCACAGTATTGTGTCACAGAAACAGGAAAAAAAAATGGATAGAAATAAATAAATAAATAAATATAAAATAAAAGAGGCGGGTAAGTAAAATTTATTATGCTGGCTCAAAATGGGATTGCTTTTTTAAGGAATATGAAATCAGGATTTTGACTTTAGATATATAGGTTTTTGTTGCTTTTCATAAATCATTTTTTTCTTATTGTGCCTTCCAGGTAATTTAACTCAAACTGCGAAAACTCAACTCAACACAGGTAGTTAACAAAACTAAATGTAGTGATTTATTTCATTCTTTTTTTTCTTTTCTTTTTTTGGAGTAAAGCTTCACATTTCTGTAACGTGCCAGGGTTTCAGATAGGGACCCAAATGGGTGGACTCCCACAGTTTCCTGCTGATGTTAGATGTAAACAATGTGCAGTGTTTGCTAGTGTATACAGCTAGTGTAGCTCACTGGGGGTTAGCAATGAGCTATGTTGGGCCAGTAAGGGAAAGCTCCTGGGCTTAAGGGAAAAGGGAAATGGATTTCTAGAAGCAGACATGGGCCCACACCAGCCAAACCCAGTTGCATGTGGAAACTAGCCCAAACCAGCCGAAACCTCCCATGCTACAGCAGCCTTTTCTCTACCCAATTACTGGCCTAGGCACTATGCCAGCCGCACCTGCCATCAGGGACAAAGGCTCCACATCACCTGGTAAGACAATCATGGCTTTAAGGGCTTTGGCCTAGGTGGCACATCAGCACAGATAGACGTAACCATGAGGACGTGCCATCAATACGCCCAGCCAGCCCAACAGGGTATGGCCACGAAGGCAGGGCTCTTGACTGCCCCCTGCCAGCCTGTCCTATCCCTTACAATTTAATGTTGCAGAATTAAGTGTATTGTAAAAAAGTTTGGTTTAAAGCATAATATTTAACAATATTTAGCATAAAGCAAAACTGTGATGATCTGACAAAGTCTGAGACTCTGGTTTTGTTCACGGTCAATTCTTTGTTAGCTGGCAGCCTGTAAAGCTCTTGGTTTATCTAGGTTAACTCTTCAGTAGAAAGTAAGTTGTGTTTAAAAGCTATGGAGGGAGCTTTTCTTTGACTACTACAATGTGAACATGTTTTTTCGCCCACATCATGGACTAATCATTTTGGTCAAGAAGATCCATTTCAGACAGCACATCTCTAGCTGAACAGGTGTTTGTAGTTTTCGACTGTAAAATGTGAACATGCAACTTCTTGACAATGGATAGTAGCAGCATCTGTGACAATGTATTTAGGGTTCAGATTGAATAATTAATGACAGTCAATTTTTTAATTTAAGGAATGGTATGTGTTATAATTTGATTATATTAAATAAGTTTTTCAAATATAAAACTGACTGATAAAATGAACAGTTCAGCTGATGAATAATGAGTTGATGAGTTGAAATGCTGACTGTAGCCTTGAAGCTATAGTCGGTCGTCATTTAAAATAGATGAAATGAGAGAATATTTGTACAGCATTTGTTTCCATTTGGTTTTTCTTGGTCAAAAAAGTCTGCTAAGCCTGCCTGTGTGAGGCTAAGGTTTATTATAACTGGATATTTATCCTCAATAATGGATTCTGCTTGGTTGGGAAGTGGTGTCACTCATTCACAAAGTGTTATACACGCCATTTCTGTTATTTAAGTACAATTTTATTGCATCAAAAGATGTTTTAACAAATTTCTATCATTATCCAGTTTGTAACCGATTCTGATTTGATCTGAATCAGGTTTTATTTGTGTTTTTTTTCAAGTGTGCTAGCACAAATTTGTCTCTGGCCAATGGTGTCTCTCTAGTTCTACAGACTATATACAGTGGTACTTGAAAGTTTGTGAATGCTTTAAAAGTCTGTATAAAAAGGAAAATAGAAAATATGCTATTTTCATATTATCATATGAATGTGACCTAAAACATCATCTGATTTTCGAACAAGTCCTAAAAGTAGATGAGGTCAGTGTCCTGACCTAAAATCCATTTAAAATGTTGTGGAAAGACCTAAAGTGAGAGATTCATGTGAGGAAACCCACCAATATCCAAGAGTTGTTCTGTATGGAGGAATGAGCTAAATGCACGACTGATCAACAGTTAACACAATCACTTAGTTGCAGTTATTGCTGCACAAGGGGGTCACACCACATACCGAAAGCAAAGGTTTACTTACCTTTGCCACACAGATATGTGTTTTTTTTTCACAGAAAATACATGACCAAATCTAATAATTTTTGTGTCATTTGTTTAACTAGGTTTTTTATTTACTTTTAGGACTTGTTTGAAAATCAAATAATATTTAGGATAAAATATAGAGTGTGTGTGTGTGTGTGTGTGTGTGTGTGATATAAATAAGCAGTGCACAATATAGCAATACACATAAGCAGTAAAGCAATACACAATGTGAGTGAATGTGCATTACATAAGTCTGATGGTGTAAACAATAATGTGCAAATGTGCATCACTGGGGAATGCAATGATGGTATATGAGAATTTGTATAAAATGGAATTGTTGAAACACAGGAGTAACTGTAGTAAAAAATAATACAGAATTGTTTGGGTGTTTATGAGAGTGAAGGCATTTCCATCTGGTAGTCTTGGTGTAGTGGGTCTTGTCAGGTCTGCCAGAGAGGAGATGTTCACAAAGGTTTTGTCCAAGGCTTATGTAGTGATTTTTCCCTGCCTGTTTCCTGGTGCTTGAAGAGTACTATTCCTGAAGGGTGGGCGAGGTGGGCACCAATTATTTTTTTTTGTTAACAGTTGTCCCAACTGTTCGATTCAGTGTGTTCCTGTCCTTCTTTTAAGTCTGCTGGTTTATCTTTTAATTTGTATACTATTGTTTAAGTGGTTTCCCAGGCTGCCAGTTTAGTTTGCTGACTTGTTTGTGAATTTCAGTACAATGTTAAATTTTTTTTCTGAAATCTAATTCATTTAAGCTTATAAAACTCTTTCAAATCTTTTTTTTTAAGTAAGTAAATAGTACTTACTTTTTTTGCTCTGTCATGGATTGGAAGTTCAATTGGACTAGAATTAAATGGTAATCATTATTAACAACACTTCAAATCAGGGCTTTGATTTGGCCATTCCTAAACACCAACTTTATATTACTTAAGTCATTCTTAAGTAGAAAGACCTGTGTGCTTATTCTGTTCTGTTGCTACATGTTCCACTTTCTCTGGATATTCTGTTCACAGACAGATATCCTGATATCCTGATACAGATACATCCTGGCCCTGCATGTAAACAGGCCAATATACTACCACCACCATGTTTCATAGATGGGATAACATTCTTTCTCTAAACACTGTACTTCCCATTTAAACCAAAACTTTCTATTTTTGGGCTCATCTGTCCACAAAACTTTTTTTACCCAAATGTCTTCAGGCTTGTCCAGGCGATCTTTAGCTGACTACTGATTGGGAGAGCAGTGATTTTGTTTGTGTAATATTGGTGGGAATCAAGGCTTTCTGCTGCTTTTACAGAGTTTTCCCATTCTAAGGAGACTGTGATGGTTAGATGCTGTATAATGTGAAGGCTAAAGAATAGTCACTCTTTGAAAGATAAGTGTGTTGGGCTCCATGGAAATCTTAAACTAGGCAAAAGTCCATCTTAATGCATCTGACCCACTAAACCCACTAAGGACTTTTTTCAATTCAGTTCATTTTTATACAGCACTTTTTACAACTGATATTGTCACAAAAACTTTCCCTAAAGTGGAGGAAGAAATCCTGGGAGGAACAAAGACTTGGAGGGGGAACCCATTCTCCTCTGGTCGACACGAGATGGCAATAAAATAAAAACCAGTCAAAAAGTAAAAAAAAAAGTCTCAGTTTATGAAGGCTGCATTAGTTAAGGTCAATGACTTTCATGGCTAAGGTGTGAGCAGCAAATGAACATGGGATGGTGGTCTGTGGTGGTTAGCTATTCTAAAGATGGATGAGCAGGAAGGAAGCCCCACTGATTGAATGATCTAATAGAGGGAACATGCTGGCTGGAACCCCCGGTGATAATAGATCAGGTTGGAAGGGAAGTGGGGCAGTTCTTAGTGTCCTAGTGTAATGGACTGTCTAGTACAAGCTGGCTGGAAAATAAATATGTTGAGATCAGAGTAATTTAACACAATTGTTCACTGACTTTGGAAATATCAGGCAGCATAAGACAAAATAAGGGCACTATTACAGAACGGATTGTGATGCCATAATCATTTTATCTCAGTTATCATGTTTTCGTAATTGTTCACAGTCATAATTGTAATAATAAGATTATTAATTCTATTGGTCAAATGAAAACTGCTTTACAATATGACTTATTTGTGTAAAAGGCTTGTAAATGGTTTAAATTGTTTGTTAATAAATGTTAATTAGTTTATAAACATCTTAAAAATCAGGAAAAAGCAGCTGTAACATAATTAAAGGGCAGCATTGAGCTATTGTTTGCCAAAAAATGATGCTAATTTTATTTGCCAATGTGGCTATATTTATCACAATAGTGTGAGAGTTTCTTGTGCAGTGTTTTGTAAGTGCTCAAAGTTCATGCACATGTAACAGTGACTGTTTGACCTGAGATTTCACCAAAATCTTTTTACACTAGTTACGAACTGAAGTGAACTAAGATCTCACTCGCTAATTGTATCTCACCATGCACTTGAATATTGTTATACTTCACTCTGCACTGTGAAGTTGTGCTGAATTGAACAGCATTGCTTAATAAAAGTAACTCAGTTTAAGACTCTTGATGCTCTTCCACTCCAGTGGTAACAGTTTCTGTCTCTTAGTCCTTTATATACTGAACACCCTTCCAAAGCCACTGTGTGTGAAAGATTTTCTGATAGTTTGAGAGATTTTCTGTGCTGGCAGTCTGTAATTAATCTTTAGAGGTACTTCCGAAGTCTAAAAATAATCTGACGCTTGAAGGCAAGCTGAGCTCATTAAAGGCTTTTTATTTCTAATCTGATATTTATGAATATGTCTCTGGTCTATCTGAAATTTCAGGCATTGTTCAATAGTTTTGGATCATTTGCCTAGTTAGAATTAATCATTTTTAAAGTGAAATTCCCATTTTAAGTGTAATTTTCACATGGCAAGGGCTGCAATTTTAATTTTATTCCAAATTGTCCAATGTTGGCAAGTTTTAATTGGGAGAGTTTAATAATATAGAAATCTTATTATTCAGAGCTCAAGAATTGGTGCTGGCACATTACACAGAGCAATCAAGCCAGGAAAAAAAATTTGCCATAAAAAGGGCCTGTGTGGGGAAAATAAAGATCAATCTAAAGAAAATTAGGGCATTTAAATTGCAGTCGAAATACTGGTTGAGATTAAATAAATTTTTTTCCTAAATCGTTCAGCCCTACTTAGACCTAGCATATTAAATCAGCAGTTGCCGATGGACTTTCAGCCCACATCTCACCTCAGTCACATAGAGTGTTTCTCTGTGAATTTAGGGCAAGGCTTCCTGGAAGCTTGTGCTAGAATGGCTGCCTTGTCGCTTTGGCGGCCTGTGAATAATTCAGGCCTCTCTTGACCTGATCTGATTAATGCTTGCCGGACCGGCGGCCTTCTTCGAGACCTTATGAATCATTAAACATCAGAACCCAGAGCATGCGTGAGCACCCATGGCAGTGGCTATGCCACATGCGCCAGACGCTGTATTGGAGGTCAGCTGTGCAGAGCTGTTACCTTTATGAGGACACTGTATGATTTCATGAAAGCAAATGTCCCTGATATCAGAAGCTGTTCGCAGTAGGCTTCCACTGAGCGCGCCATGTTATTGGATTTCGACTACATGATGGGCCCGTCAGGAAACACCACGGTATTAAGCATAGTTCATATGGCAAACACATTACATCATAAAAGGCATAATATATTTTACAATATTTTGCTTTTTTGAAGTTTGTGAAAGATTTGCAATGGACACATTACATTAGCAAAGCAGAAGTGCAACTCCCAGATGTGTACATTTGTTTTTTATTCGTTCATCTCTTTATTCATTCTTTAATTAATATATTTGCATTTAAAAACACCATTATCTTATGATTTCTTTCTTGACCGAACAAGTGGTTCGTTTGGTTTTATTTTAAGGAACTATTAACTCTGTGTAAAATATGGGTGACGCTATATCTGATCGATTATTCTTTTTCATATGAAGTTACTAACAGTAGTGCTGCTTTTTCCCTGTAGGTTCAGCCTGATATAAATTTGTCCCACACTGTCACGTGTGATGGGACAAATGTGTGCACCTTTGATGGGTTGAATTCAGAGGACACACTTCGTTTGGTGCTTGAGTGTGTTCACAATGACATAGTGAATTTCACTTCACTTTCCCCAGTAACTACTTACTGTATATGCAGTAATCAGTACAGTAGACTGTGTTCCTACACTGTATGGAAGAGTATGGAATTTGATTTTAGTAATGTCCAGGTCTGGAAAAGGTAAGGGGGGAAAAAAGTTTGTTTGCAGACGATTCCCTGTTTTCTGTTTACTAAAATGTAAAATTCACATATTAATAATAAACCGATCATACGAGCAGAGCGTTTTTCATAGTGTTTCATAGTCTCACAGTGGTTCACACAGCACCTCATATTTGTGGGGTTTGATGTAACAAACATCTCATTGGAAGAGTGTTATTAACCTGTGACTGATGATTTTTACATTTGTTAGTATCTCAAAATGCTCATCATTTGACTTATGATTATTACACATATATATAGTTAAACTGTGTTTACAAGCAAGTTTTTATTCTTTATTCCTGTAAACAGTGATGCAGTCAATGGACTCTAGGTCTCTAGTCAAATGCTGTGGGTAATTGCACATAAACATTCCTCTTGTTACTGTAGGAGTTGAAGAGACAGTTATTTACATGACACAAACTGAATATCACTGTACCCATTTAGGACTGCAGCTTGGATAATATGCTGTGCAAATGTTGTGTCTGGGTTTGGTGTTAACTGACTATATATGCACTATATATGTTTTTTAGATAATGGACATGCAGCTGCTTCAATGTTACACGTCCTGAAAAATCTGCCTTTACAAACATCTGTGGCCAGGAGTCCAAAAAAGTATCCTTTCTCTCTCTGGGTGGGTAGGGTGGCCCCACTTCTCTCCCATCACTCAACATGCCTGTCCTCTCTCTCTGGCTGTGTAGGATGGTCCTACCTCTCCCTCCAATCACCCAGCTCAGTACTCGCCAGTCCAGGGTTTTTCAGCTGACGTGACAGGATTGGCACCATTCTTCTCCAAGCATGTTATTCTGCTATCTATTGCTACTTGGAGCAAGCGCATGCTTAATTTTACCCTCCTTCACCCCAGTGTTGGTGACATTATGTGATAGGGGAGTCCTTTCTATTGGGTATTGCTTACAATTACACTGGGGAGAAAATAGGGTATGGAATAGAAATTTCCTGGAAAAATGTAATGGAAGAAGTATAGAAATCCTGTTAAGACTGTAACAAACTACTCATTTTCGCTGAGATATCAGTGATCCTGCCCCATTCTGCTACCTGGACCAGCCTGACCCACCATGATGCCCTCTTACTGGTTGAAGTTATTGCCCACTCACTCCTGCTGAGGAGCCCATATGAACAGCCCTGTCCGCCAAAGAACTGATATAAAGTCATTTCGGCTCCTGTACACAAGGAACTGCTGCTGCCCATTTACACTGAGACTATTATTATTATTATATATATTTATTTTATTTATTCTTTTTCTCCTTTTTTTGCCTCTGTCGCCTTTGGTTTGCTCTTCGGGGGCTTGGACCCGGTTTCTGTTAAGCTGCTTTGTAACCATGTCAGTTGTAAAAAGCACAATGGAAGTAAACTTGACTTAATTTACAATGACTTGCACAACACCGGAGCTCTGTCATTTATCCTTATGGTCTCACTTATGGTCTAAATATATGTAGAAGAAGGCAAAACCAAGAAGAGGTTTTACATTTAATGGTTGAGAAGAGGTGTTGAATCTGCATTTGTCTCCTTTAAAGGCATTCTTTAACAAAATACCCAGCTCCCTTATCTCAGCTCTCCATGTCAGAAAAAAACTCAGCCTGTGCTTGCTGTTGCACATTTTATTCAGTCTTTTTATGTTTTATGAAGCATGGTCTGAATAATCTAATATATTTGCTATATTTTTACATGGCTGAGGATTATACACATTTAAATTGGTTTGACAGAAATATTAATGAAATAAAAGTTGTTTAAGTGGGTTTTTTTCCCTCTCTCTTCATATTCAGAGCTCTCAGAAGACCAAGTTTTATGTCCTCTCCATGTTTCCATACCCGTCTGGTCGTCTGCACATGGGCCATGTGAGAGTCTACACCATCAGCGACACCATCGCCCACTTCCAGCGCATGAGGGGTCATGAGGTAGCTACATGGAGAGTTTCTCATGCATGAACACACTTGTATGGTCTCAGATATTTTTTTTTTCAGTCTGCCTACGCACATACTAGACAGCCTGGGTTTTTGTCCTGTGAAGCTCCTTGGTCAAGGTCTCCTTTTTTGCCATCGTTATGGTTTGAAGTCAGAGGCATATGAATAGAGAGAATATTGTGAAAGCACATTTCTAATTACTTCTCCTACTTAACTGTGTTCAGAGGCAGCATTTTCCACTGTTCAGAGACAATGCACTGTCCCTAGCCCACTGACATTCCCTTTGAATTGTATTCAGCATAACTTTGCTCACGCTTTCTCTTTATTCCTCTTTCTCTTGTCTCTCCTTTTATTTCAATGGGGAATTCTACCAAATTTCCAACCCTTTTTCCTAGATAACTGTAGGATTGCTTTGAAATGCCTCATTCTAGAGAAACCTGTCAAATCAGAATTGTTCATAATGATGGAACCAGATGTCAAGTGTTTCAGACCTCTAAATGCTACCTTACAGGCAGCTACACCATGAAGTGGTTGGAAGTAAGTTTGCTGATGTTTGAAACATTGTTATATAGTAGTGCTGAAGTGGAAGCTTGGACTAAAAATATTTTGTGCACCAACTGTCCTCTCTATGAGTAATTAGTGTGGTCTTCCCTCTCCCCCTCAACACTCAGCATGACCGTTCTCTCTCTGTTCAGCTGGGTGGGGTGGTTTTGTGACTGCATGACTTGTGATCTCCCTGTGATGGGGCCCACACTTAGATGGTTGAGCTGGTGAAAATATTATTGACATTTTTTTTTATATCACCAATGTAGTGGCATAATCATGCATAACATTTCATGTTTGAGGTGATTTCTGATGCTGAGATCAAGTTTAATTTTTTCAAAATATTTTGTGGGTTTAGGGTGTCTCAATTCTACATTACTCTGAATGACCTTACGTCTCCGTGATTATACTGTGTGAAAATTTTAAAAATTCGGTGGAGTTCCCCTTTAATTTCTCATGAGCTTTGTTTCTTTCAGGTTTCCTTCTTGTTTTTTTTCTTCCTCTGACTCAATTGTTTATCCTGTTTTTCTCTCACTTCTCTCTCTGTGCCCTTTGAATCATCCCATCACTGCTCGCTGTCCTCTCCGTGACCAATCCTTCTCTGGTCTGAGGGACAGGCAGCAGCTGCTGGGTGTTGTAAACACACCGCTTAGTGTAGGTGATGTTTTAATGGGCCTTGGCCAAGTGCTGGCACAGTTGGAGAGGCAGCAGCAGCGCTGCACCACTGATTGAATTGGAACTGACAACATTCAGTCAGGTTCTCCTATGTAGGGAGGTTAAAGAGGGGAGAAATAGATGGGTGAGAATGGTGAGAAATGTGTTTTTATGGATAATTCAGTATTATTAATTGATACTGCCATTGAACATGTGTTTTCTTGAGCAGTTTTAAATCTAAACTGTATTTTAAATGGTAAAGAAATCAGGCATCTAATGGAATAAACAGAACTAGTGTAACACCACAGAGGATGTTTCATCTTTTTACAGTAAATTGTCCTTGACCTTTCCTCAACCTTCCTCGACACCTCTGTAATTTCAGCACTGGAAATTACGTGATGAACAGTCACTAAGGTCTGTGCTGTGACTAGAGTGAATGGGTCTCCATTATTATTACAAAACCTCATGAAATTGTACCTTTCTATCTTTAATATCTGTCAATGTGACCATATTTATTTATTTATTGCTTTTTCTTTTTGCCTTTTTGTCCAGTTTGGTGTCCCATTCCAGCAACTAGCTAAGACTCAATCACACAATACCACCAACATTGTGAGGGTGAAGGTTAGCACATGCTTCTGCTGAGTTAACTGCTGATTGCACACGTTGCTGAATAGCTCAGAGGATTGCTAACTGCCAGTTTACATTTACATTTACATTTACATTTACATTTACATTTACATTTATTCATTTGGCTGGAAAAAAGTTGGGATTTTTCAAAGCATACAGTAAAAATAATTCAACTTTCTTTGACTTTCATATAACTGATAAAATCAAATTCTTTAGAATTTTACATCTGTGACCCACTCAAAAAAAGTGATTGAGGTGTGTTTACCACTTTTTTTCAAGAGAAAATCTTAGCTCTTTTTCTGTATAGAACTGAAGTTTGTCTTTCTCTTTTTGTAACAGCGTTTCAGTTTGCATGTCTTGATGCAGCAGTGGACTGAGCTTATATGTTGATATTTATCACAGTAGCATTATGGTTTCTCAAAGGTTCCTGGCCTGGTTCTACAGGGACTGGGACTTCTCTGTTTATCAGTGAAAACACTGTAAATATTTTTTAAATGTTTCTCAGTTAACTGCAAGTTTGACAGAGTTAATAAATTACACATTCTTGTTTTTATTGCATTTTATGAAATTTCCTTCAGTGATCCAAGTTATATTTTGGAAAGTCCTATCAGGGTAAAGCGGGTGGCAAAGGGGAGAGTCTTATGCTATGCAACTTTCAGATTCAATAAATGCATTCCCTCTTAAATTTAAGGGGTTATAAATTTTGGGGTTTGTTTTGTTAGAGTGTAACACATCAGGCATTGAGAGAAATCTGCTGTAGAGCTTTTATTTTTCAGTGCAAACCATGTACAGTCTATTGTTTATTCACCAAGACCTATTCTGGCCTGTGCTTGCAATCTACTGTATTCTGCTATCTACTTTCAATTCAAAAATGCTATATATCGGTAACAACTGTTGACATAATGCTTTATAATGATTTTTACAAAAGATTTTTATAATATAACAAAAAAACGATTTTATGTCTCCTTTATGTAAAAAAAAAACATACAAAAAACATTTTAAAGCCCACTACCAACAATGTATATCATTTAAAAAGCGTCTTGAAAGGGATCTCTTCAGTTGTGCAAAAAACTTGAAATGTGACTCTGGATATCTAAGAAGTCTAGATACAGAGAAGCTTTTAGACAAGATCCATTAGTTAAGTAAAGGTGAACAGTATCTTCTTTTCTGCAGGACTCCCACTGAATACAGACCATGTGATTGACAGCTGTCCTTAGAGAATGTTCACCATGGCAGTCAGAGAATTAATTTGCAGCTCTCATACATTTACTCAGTCAAATACGAACACACTCTCGCACAAAATCTGTCCCATTTGTATACAAATTTGGAAATGATGCTTGTTGAGCACTTGTTCCTGGTCCTAATTGGTGCATTTTTCATCTTTTTTTTTTATATTAGTTGTTAAGCTCACTCACTCTTCCCTCATGCATCAGATGGATAGGTGCTACTGGGGCTCTTTTATGCAATGACATGCAACACCATGTTCTCAGACTCTCCTCTGTCCTTCACATCAGAATGTCTTTGTTATGCAAATACTTTTTTGCAGTGAAAGGCTTTCTGCTGTGGTTTAAAGCTTTGTCAAATCGCTTTAACGAACAGAAATTTAAAACTTCAATTTGAGCATATCCATAAAGCCCTGGCTACAGTGATAGAGTTTTCAGGCTGTTGTTATGTATGGGATCATAGTGAAGAAGCTATTAAATGAAAATGTGTTTTATTTTTGTGAAGGATTATATTCTAATGACTGTCTCAGATTGCCTCAGCCTTTAGTGGCAGTAAGGTCTGAGACTGACTAGAATAGCAAACATAAGGGCAAAAGTTAAGCAGACAACAGCAATCCACTGTTTTCTACCACACCTTCTGTCGATACACAGTCTACAGCAAAGTATGTTTCATTGGTCTATTGGTCTTAATAACCACAAGTGTCTTTGATTCAGTATCCTGTAATTTACTTCTAGATTTATTGTTATCTTTTAAATATTATAACCATTTTTACATATAATCAATTCATCACTTAGCCTTGGCCAAGTTCTTTAAGATATCCATGAAAAACCATTAATTTCTTAATAATTTCTTTTTTAATAATTTCTCTGTTTTTCTGCCTTTTTCTGATGCTCCTTTTCTATCTATGGTTTCTTTGTAAAGCTGTAAATGAACAGGAAAGAAATAGATACAGGTTTGTCCCTGACTAAAGTAGTCCATTATAAATTAGTTGCCTCAGGCGCCTCTTTTCTGATTTCGCTGGTTTTAAGAGCAGTTTTCAAAACATTGAGTTAAAACATTGAATAGTTAAGTCCATTCTTGTCTGAATTAGACCTTACTTCGGAGTACAGTCCAACTGGATGTGCAAATGAGGGCATAAAAAAGGGATATGGTGTCCCACAAGGCTCTGTTTTAGGGCCCTTACTGTTGTAGGTTTATTTACGCACTGGTAAAGAACCTTCACCCTTTTTTTTCACATGCACATCTCATTTACAATAATTGTTCTTTAGGAAATGATTCATCTATGACCTCTCTGAAGAAATCTTTGTGGAAGAATGTAATGACAAATTGTGTTAAGGACACAATAACGTGGATGACTAAGAACTTTCTCTTGGTTTAATTCTGTATAATTTTTTATGCCCTAAATCAGCTCAGAATTAATGCTTCCAGTTTTTTCCTCTTGACCTAAATATATTTTTCTCCAGATAAAATAATAAAGCAGCACTCAAGGGCACCGTTGCAACCTTGGATGTTAGTTTCTTATTTACGTTCCAAGTATAATCTCTAAGGCTGTGTTTTATCATTTGAAAAACACATCCAAAATAATATACAAACCAACCCTACAAAATGCTCAGTTCTGCCTTTCCAAAGACTACCATAATGCCTCACTGACTGGTGACCCTTCTGTCTCTCTAACACCCCTGTGCCGTAGCCTTTAGTAGGAAAAGAAAGTATATGGAAATTAAATGAGCGTATTAGCCTGGCCTTATTCAGTCTCCACTGACTATGTTCCACAAGGTCTTGCTTTTGTCATTTAATTCTCTTAATGACTTAGCTCTGGCATATCTTACTCGTCTGTCGAGGTGTTGTAACCCATCCAGACCACTTTGCTCAGCTAAAGCAGGCTTCTACAAACTTCTAGGATTACTCACAGCTCAGCCGGTGGAAGATCATTTTATATATTAGCTCCTAAATTGTGGAATAACATTCCACAACTAAATACACACCAGCTATGCTGCTGCCCATTTATACTAAGAACTATTATTTTTATATATATATTATTATTTTTCTTTCTTTTCTTTTGCTTGTTTTTGATATCCGGTGTTAACCAGAGGATGATGGGTTCCCCCTTCTGAGCCTTGGTTCCTCCCAAGGTTTCTTCCTACTGCTATGGAGTTTTTCCTTAACTCTGTTGCCCTTGGCTTGCTCTTTGAGGGCTCAGACCCGGTTTCTGTAAAGCTGCTTTGTGACGTCAGTTGTAAAAAGCGCTATACAAATAAACTTGACTTGACTATACAGATTATAAACCTTTTACTGCAGTAACAACATCTACTCTTCTTAAAAGGCTTTGCTAGATGTTACAACATTGCTGTGACGATTTGATAGCATTCAGTCACAAGAGCAATAGTGATGTCCGGTACTGATGTTTGATGTTTAGTTCTGGACCACGAACACCACTCCCCAGGGTGCTGGATGAAGCTCCCTCACTCCAGAGAATATAGTCTCATTGCACCACAGCCCAGTGCTTGGGGGATTTATAAAACTCTGTTAAACTCCTTTGTCAGCAGTAGGTACAATTTAAGCAGCTGAATTTAGTATTTATTGATACCCAGGTAATTCTGGACATGCAGTGTATATGCTTGGGAAATGCCT
The DNA here is from genome assembly GCA_037974385.1 of Arnoldichthys spilopterus. Classification (NCBI taxonomy): domain Eukaryota; kingdom Metazoa; phylum Chordata; class Actinopteri; order Characiformes; family Lepidarchidae; genus Arnoldichthys; species Arnoldichthys spilopterus. The sequence continues at coordinate 14,917 of JBBPDA010141073.1, forward strand.
AACCATACCTGCCTGGACAAGTCTTTTCCCAACGCTTTTTTCATAATGGTGATATGTTGCTGTGTTGTAATGGACTGAGAAATACATTGAACTAGTATATTCTTATGGCCATGACCACTGCCACTGGCCCTCCTGATGTGTTTTTCACTATACTTTCTAATTTTAGACCTTGTCTTCTTTAGAAAGGAACTAAACGTAGCAGAAGTGTGTAGAACGACTTTCACTTGTTGCATTGGCTTACAGTCCCTGCAGTCACCATCTATTGACCCACTATACCACACCTCTGAGGCAGCCAAGTCTAGTCAGGTTCAGCAGGGCTAAGGACCAGAGGGTCTCAGACCAGCCAAATCAATTTCCCAATTTAAATCCAATTTCACTTGCTGAAAACGAGGCCAGCGTCTGGCACTCTGCAAAACAAAAAGTGTTGAAAGTGGCTGTAGCCAAGGTTTGGTAAAGCAAGCGATACACAGACCATAAGTTGATTCCTGTGTATCACAGGCTTTTCACAGTTGGGTTTGTTTCTTCCAGATTGTGTATGTTCAGTTAAAAGGACTGATCACAAAGATTATTTTATAAGTCTAAGCAATTTTTACTTAAATTCAGAAATGGCATGCAAGCATAAAGGCATGTTCAGGGGTTGGATGCTTAACTGAGAACATGTCTTTCTGTTTTTAGTTCATAATACTTTTTGAAAAAAATGTATTCAGAATACAGTAACTTGTAAAATTGTTAGGAGACTGGTCTTCATTCATATTTTCCTAAATTACAAAGCATATTTTAAAAGAAACACTATGAATTATTGTTTGCTAAAAATTTGCTTTTTTTAACTTTATTTAACTTTATCATTTTTTTATTAACTATCTGCACACATTGTGTAGCAAATGTGTAGCAAACACAAGAACTCAACAGTTTCCTCAAACGCTACTAAAGCCTGAGTAGACTGATAAATCACTGTGACAATCCAGTTACTACAGTTATGTTGATTCTGCTAAATGATTCCAGTTCCTACTGATTCCCAATGAATGGTTAGATAAAAAGCAGGTAATTTAACTAACTTCTGCTGTTTTGGAGAGTTCTGGTGAGAAACACATGCATCTTTATTTACCATGTATTTACTAGTGACATCGCACACATCCCAACTATCAATGAGTAAACACCACAGAAGCCTTTACTTCTCAGCTTAGCTTTCCCATTCTGGCCAAAGAGAACACCGTATCATATACAGCTGCACTTTTAGAGGTGCTAGTGAGCTAGCTTGGGATCATAGTCCATGCAACATAAAATGTCAGCAATACAGGTAATGTACTTTCCACATGAGCTGCACTTGCTGTTTTTTTTTTTTTTCCCTTAGTGAAGCCACACTTGGCCATTTATTGCCGTCCATCCATCACACCGTCTTAAGCCGCTCATGCTTGCTGTTATGGACACGTAGTAACATAGACATGTCATGACAGACAGCTATGTACATCCTTGCAGGTATGAAGCCTTTGTTTAAAACAGCAAATGTGTTTGGGTTTAGGAATCAGTAAGCAAAACTGAAATCACATTTCCTTCTACAGATCTTTGCACTTTGGATTTTGATCTAATTCGGAACTGAGCTCATCCTAACGATAAGCACTGCTGAGCTTTTTAAGGGATGAATAAAGCAAACAGTCCTTTCAGTTGTGGACATGATGACTGATCATCTTACCATGGGTGGTAAAAATGCACTGGACTTGTGCATTTTTCTATAGCGTGTGATTAGGGCAAGAAACAAATTCTCCGCTTCATTCAAATGACAAAAAGATTTCTCAAAAAACAAATAAGCAGAAAAGTTGCAGAAGAAATCTGGCAACCAGCGACTCTGAAGAACCGTGTGAAATTAAGGAAAAACTTACAGATCATTTGGGACCAAAACTAATAGCTTAATAAACAGCTTCTACCCAAAGGCAGTCAAAGGTGTAACTCCTCCTCCACTCCCTCCCCTTCATATGACGGGTGCAATAAACCCCAACCCCAAGAACTGGAAGTGTATAAGTGACTTATTTGTCATTGTGAACACACTCAGTCACACACAAAGTACACCACAATGAAATGTGACCTCTGCATTTAACCCATCACACATGCACACACACAGCGAGCACTTATCAGCAGCACCTGGGGAGCAGTGTAGTGGGACAGTATCTTGCTCAAGGGCGCCTCAGTGGTACCCAGGCCGGGTCTTGAACCTTGACCTTTCACTTAGCACTAAATATTATCATTTTGCATTTCATTATATACTCTACCTTATTATGTTTATCTTCATTTGTTTTATTTTATATTAATGTTTTTGGCTATTTAATATTTTGTGTATTCTGGTATGTTTAGTACAGTGAATTCAGTGTACACTACGTTTTGCAGTATTCTACCCATTTCTGTGCATTTTGCTTGTTCGTTCATTCTGTTGCTACAATGCTGGAAAAATCCTAAATCCCAAAAACCTAAATTGCTTGAAATGTCCATAATGTGGTTTTGGCTTTTGCAGTTTTTTTTCTCGCTTTGTTTCGTGCCATTGTGAAGAGGACATAAATGGTAAAAGCCAGATATACCACTGCATATTTGCCACAGTGTTGTCACTGTGGTGATGAATGTCTTCCAGGTTCTATACGTGTTCTTTCAGTAGGCTGGCTCATGGTCCATCTCTATTTTTTCTTTCTTTGCCCGCATTTCATACTTTGAGTCCAGTGGAGTTTTCGCACCACTCTCGGCTTAACAGCATTCAGCGCTTTGCTTAACAAATGAGGTGCAGCCAGTTACCAAGGATACTGAATCTCCTCTGTTACAGCACAAATAGTAGAGGGCTTAGTGTGACTGTCTCTCTCTCACTCTCTCTCTCTCTCTCTTACTCTCTTTCTCGCCTTGTACCACCTCACGCTCTGCTTCTTTCTTCTCACTTTTCTCAGCTTTCTGCTGTTTCCTTCCTCTACTACGCTCTTCTCACTCCCCCACCCCTCTCTTGATCTTTCTTTTTTCTTTCTCTTTTCCCTCTGTCTCTCTCACTTTTTCTTTCTCATTCTATCTCATTTCTCTCTCTTGTGCCCTCTCTCTCAATTGCTCGCCCTCCCACACTTTTCCTCTCACTGTCTCTTTTTCCACTCTTTTTCTTTCTTTGTTTCTATTTTGCTTTCTCACTCTCTCATTTTCTTTTTTTTACTCTCACTCTCTTTTGCTAACTCACTCTTTTTCTTCTCTCTCTCTCTCTCTCTCTCTCTCTCTCTCTCTCTTTCTGTCTCTCTCCCCACCTTCCTATGTGTGCTTAGAGATGATGTAATGGACCTGGGGAGAGAGTTTGGGGAGAGAGACTGTCAGCAGCGGAGAGAGTTTGGGGAGAGACTGGAGAAAGAACGAGGAACGTGGTGCAGATGCCAGGCCATAAACACGCTTACCTCATGAGAGTCTAAAGATGCAGCATCCCATTAGTGTGAAACATAAATGATTTATTATAAAGAGACTGTGTTCTGCATCAGCACTGGCCATTAAAAACACCACACTACTGGAGGCTGTACAGTGGTTAGTATTGCGTGTAGAGATCTATATATTAATGTTTAACCCCATTGTTTGAGGAGAATGCATGAAGTTTGTGTGTGAATCTTCTCAAAAGGTCTTTATTTCTTTAGACACTCAGAGCCCAAGACACAGATGTCAATGCAGATTGCAAATTGTGTATATATTCAGTGTTATTTGAATATCAGCATATCCGGTGGGTTGCTGGAGCCTATCCCAGCATACATACATACAGTGGGCAGTGGTGGCCTAGTGCTTAGGACACTGCCTTTGAGACCTGAAGGCCCGGGCACTACTGAGGTACCCTTGAGCAAGGTACCAGCCCGCTACACTGCTCCCCGGGCGCTGTTGATAGCTGCCCGCTGCTCCACGTTTGCATGTGTGATGGGTTAAATGCAGAGGTTGCATTTTGTTGTGGTGATTGAGTGTGTTCACAATGACAAATAGTCACTTTCACTTTCATAGTGGGAAATGTGGAGAAACATCTTGCATTTAGCATCTTCAGTCCACTTCCAGTAAAAACCCATGCAGACACAGGGTATAAACTCCACACAGGAAGGACTGAGGTGGGAACTGTCTCACTCTGAGGAGACTGTGCTGAGTATCATGTCGCCTGCCGATGCTTTATCAACGTTGTGAATAACTGTTCAAAGCAATATTGCAAAATGCAATATAAAACTTCATGGTTTCTCCGCACTGCTAACTATGTTCCTTAAACTGTCTCAGTTCACCATTGTATCTGATAACGCTTTGTTTGGAGGGCCATTTGGAGCACTAGATGATCAGTACCCCTTGATCCCCAAAAGAAACAGCACACCCTACCCTATGTTGTGGTACGGGTAGGATGGACTTGGGACTGGGCCATTGTCAGACTGCTCTCAGATCAGGATTGTTCAGAGAAGGAGCACAGGAGCTGATGTTCAGAGTAGTGGGGATTACTGAACACTGAAATACTGTTTGTATGTGGTGCCAGGTTCTGAACCCAATGGGCTGGGATGCTTTCGGCCTGCCTGCAGAGAATGCTGCCATTGAACGAGGTCTGGATCCCGAAGACTGGACTAAGAGGTAGACGTGTGTGTTGTACTTCATTTTCTCCCTTCATCTCCTTCTCTTGTTTCCTCTTCTTTGTTTCTTATCCTATCCACCACTGCCTGACAAAAGACTTTACCACATTCCATCTGTGTTGTATTTTAGCAGGAGGAAATAGAACCTCAGATCTTTGAAACAACCTGTATATCTATAGTCTTTATTTTCTGTCAGAAATACAGTAAATACAGCACTGAAAATTGGCTTTGAAAAACACAGGCATGATGTGCACAATTGGGCAGTACCCTGTGCCCTAATACAGATGGTAATGCATGAAAAGTGGCACTGCACAAGGACATAAAAATCATTTTCATGCCATACCATGAACAGAGCATGGTGTTGGACATTGTCAGATTGATGGTACTGTAGCCCAGTGTTGGCTATGAAGAGATTGACAATACTTCACATCAGTTACTGATGTTATTACTATGTGTAGCAACTAACAATGTAATACCTGCCAGTAACATAATACTTGCCTATAACGTAACAAATTCGGCCATTTTAAAAGGTCAATAACGTAATAACTTGCTAATAATGTAATACATTTTTGAGTCAGTAACATAACATTAGTTCTGTAATGTAATAAGTTATTATGTTATTGGCCTACCATTAAAAAATCTTTTGAAGAATGTGTTACATTTTGGTCAAGTATCACGTTACTGGCAGATATAACATTATTGGTTTCTACACTCATGTCACTCACTTCAGTTCACAGACTAACATTTTTCATGACTGTCAGATTTGAGTTTTTTCAGACATTGGGCAGTAATTTTTACTATTTTGTATTCTTTCTGCTGTGAGTCAATGAAGTGCATCATCCGATGAGGGAAAAGTGCACACATACACACATTATCTTGCTCACACACATTTAGCTACTTTTACTCAGGCAAGACTGTACTTGAATGATGATCTGACTTTTTTAGTTTTTAATTAATTTAAGTAATTAAAGTTAAACTAAAAGTTTTTTTAACAAATAATTAATAATTTTCCAGAAATCACAGGAAATACACCATCAAAATGTTTTTAAACTTAATTTTTGACTATTATTATTATTTTTAACACTTATTTTTAACACATTTATGTAAAAAAAATCAGCACTGTTGTGAATGTACATGATACTCGAGCCTTTAGGCTGCACTGCCTAAAAAATGCTACTGTGACAAATGCAAAATCTGGGCTTGGGAGGGCTTCAGATGGTCACTTAACACTTAACTTGGAACTGTATTATTCAAGCAGGAAGCCATACATCAACCCTTTGCAGAAATTCTAGCGAGTTCTTTGGGTCCATGCTCATCATCTTCAATAAGTTTTCAGTATCATCTGACCACCTATCGCTCTCTCACTCTTTTTCTCTCTTTCTCACATGCTCCCTCACACGCTCTCTCACACACGCTCTTGTGTGTGTGTGATGAGCCCAGATTCAGTATTTCTTGCAAGGCTATGAGTTTTGTAAGAAAACATAAGGAAAGACACAAACTCGGGACCTTTAGGACCCATTCACCTACACCAATCAGGCAGTCAGTCAGTTCATTACCAGCCTCTGAACTTAACTTTACAGTCCCACTCGTTTGAAACCTCTCTCTCCTTTTTCTCCTCTTCTCTTCATAGATGCTAATCTTTTAGCTTTCACTCACTCAAACAATGGCCATCTTTCTCTCTCTCCCTCTCTCCCTCTCTCCCTCTCTCCCCCTCTTTCTCTCTCTCTCTCTCTCTCTCTCTCTCTCTCTCTCTCTCTCTCTCTCTCTCTCTCTCTCTCTCTCTCT
>JBBPDA010141130.1:7728-21273 GCA_037974385.1 Arnoldichthys spilopterus
AGTAGCAGTAGTAAAGTTGCAGTAGCCGTAGTAAAGTAGTAGTAGCAGTAATAAGAGCAGTTGTAAGAGCAGTAGCAGTAGTAAAGTAGTAGTAGCAATAGTGAGAGCAGTTGTAAGAGCAGTAGTAGTAGTAGCAGTAGTAAAGTTGCAGTAGCCGTAGTAAAGTAGTAGTAGCAGTAATAAGAGCAGTTGTAAGAGCAGTAGCAGTAGTAAAGTAGTAGTAGCAATAGTGAGAGCAGTTGTAAGAGCAGTAGTAGTAGTAGCAGTAGTAAAGTTGCAGTAGTAAAGTAGTAGTAGAACTAGTGAGAACAGTTGTAAGAACAGTAGCAGTAGTAAAGTAGTAGTAGCACTAGTAAGAACAGTTGTAAGAATAGTAGTAGCAGTAGCAGTAGTGAGAGCAGTGAAGTGCATAAGAAATAAAATTGAAAACAGAAGCACAGGGGAGTAATTGTATTCAATTTAAATGCATCAACAAAAAATGAATATCAGAGAGGTGGCTCTGCTGAGACAGAAAGTTAGTTTGACAGTTTGAAATGATGTGTTCAGTTCACATTAATTGATGCCATTATTATATCAGTTTTTTACTGATGAATGACTATATGAAATATAGTTGTCATTAAATAAATAATTAAAATAATAAATAATTAATTAAATCTATATGTAAAGAAATTATTTTGAAAGCAATTTATTTATTTATTTATTTGTTTCTTTGTTTGATTGTTTATTTTATTCTTTAATAGTTTAATTATTTATTTATTTATTTCATGGCTTCCCTTTTGTCATTTACCATAAAATAATAAAATCTGTCAAAGTCACTTGTCATACTCAGTGGGTGGTTCTGACACTGATCTATTAAAGTTGATTGCTCTGGTCTGCAGTTCAGGTTTCCCCCAAACATAGCGATTGCATTGGCTGAAATTCAACATGTGTCAAGATATTTAGTGAGATATATTGAAGTTGTTGCTGTTATTTCATTACTTTTTGGCCAAGATATAACGCACACTGATGTTGCAAATTTATAAGAGGTGCTTCTCCAATAATGAACTACAACATGGGGAAGAACCAAGACCAGGGCGCCCAGCTTTTAAAATACCAAGCACAGTTCTCCAGAATCATGTTTTCTGTGGCTTAATGACCCATGAAACTGCAAAACTGTGTGGAGTTTCTGAGAAAACTGCACTCAGTATTTTTTTTTTTAGTTTCAGCAAAAATAATAGTGCAGCTCCTTACAATGTGTAAGGTACTTGCTTTCTTTATTAGCAGACATGCAGTTGCTGTACAGACACCATGGATTTACCACCAAGTTACTCCGCCAGTGTCTTGTTCATACGTTTTATTATTTTGATTAAATCTACAAACCCCATTTCCAGAAAAAGGTTGGACATTTTGGAAAATGTAATAAAAAATCAGCAGTTTGTAAATTTCCTTATTTAACTGACAACAAAACAAAGAAATGACTTCAGTTTTTTTTGGCAGCCCAGTTTGATGACAGAAGTATCAGTCAGTTTTAAAAGAATATTTCACAGAGCAAGACTATAAAGACTTTAGATCACATTTCACCATCTACAGTGCATAATATTGTGAAAAGATCTGGAGAAATCTCATTCCATGTAGGGCAGGATGTGTATTCATGCTACTGTGCTAATTATAACAACATGTGCTTGGGAGGACAACTTCTGCTGCATCAAGAAATGCAACCTGAAATACTATTACACAAAACGAAAGCCATACATCAGTGCCATTCATAAACACAGGTGAGTTCTCAGTTGCAAAAGCCAAAATCTGTTGTGGTATAGAGTGCATCAGTGCCCATGATATGGGTGATGTGTGAAGGTACCATTGGCATGTGGATATATTGTGTGTGTGTGTGTATATATATATATATATATGCATAAGCTGCCAAGAATGTGATGTCTTTTTCTAGGAAGTCCATGGTTATTTCATCACTCATTCTCATGCCAGGATTCATTTTACACTAGCTGCAGCGATGTGGCTGTCTAGGCACGGAGTATGTGCACTTGTGTACTTTTGAGAATTAGACAATGGCAACCATTGCAGCTGTTAAGCAACTGTAGTCTTGTGTCAGCTCTTGCAGAACTGTGACAGTTAGTCTCCTAAGCTCCTAAATGATTAAACAATAAAAATTACCCAATTAAAAGGAAAAGTGATGTAACACAGTGGTAAATATGCCTCTGCCACAACTGTTTTGTGTTGCAGGCATCAAATTCTGTTAACAAAATACATTTAAGTTGGTCAGTGAAAACAATAAAAATCTTTTTTTTGTACTTTGTTGAGTTTAATAAAGAGTCAAGACAGTTAAAAAATCACAGATTCTGGTTTTCATTGGATTTTACAAATGTCCCATAAATGGGGTTTGCATTTAACAAAATCCAATATGGCTGACAACAACGTTTTCATCTTGGTTTTTGTTTTGCTCTACTTCTCAAACTGAAAAACCAGAACAACATAGATGAAGCCACTTAGATTTTCCCCTCATACATGATGGGGCCATGCCTGATCCTTGACAGGTTCCTGCTGGGTTTTGACTGGGAGCTTTAGAAATAGAGCAAAACAAAAATCAAGATGAAAACATTGCTGTCAGCCATATTGTTTTTTGGTAAATGCAAACACCATTTATGGAAAAGTTGGGACATTTGATGTAATGAACAAGGGTGGGTCTATATATCTTTAGTGAGTAAGTATTCACTCTGTGCTTAACGGCAAAGGGTTGATTCTAATGCAACAATCTGATGTCTGATCCAGAACATGACAAATTGTAATATTTGATTAGCAGAATTATTTAAATTTTTTAACAAAAATTTTAATAGTTTTAGGTATTTTAACAATTTTAAGGTCAAACACAGTTCTTAGTGTCCTTTTAACTGACCTTCTTAGTTAAGAGTTAAACATAGGTGTTTACCGAAACATTTTTGCATGTGTGTTTTTTTTTTTTTTATATATATATATATACTTTTCTCCATTTCTCATAAGTGATAATTTTACCTTTAGGTCTTAATCTTTTTTCCCCACTTTCCAATATCTCTTGACATTTTTTTTATGCAAGTGAGCACCAAACTAAACCAAAATCTTCACATCCAAGATGGTAGAACAGGACACAACACATCCTTAAATCATTCAGCAGCCTCGCACTGAAGCTACCCTGCCAGTGGTGCACGTGTCGCCTGCAATTACAGCCCCTCTTAATTATTTATCCTTATAGTCTCCCAGTCCTATGCGCACACAATCAGGAGTTTATGAGCTGTTCTAGTAGGAGGCTCCCACGAGGGAGTTTGTCTGATAATAGAGATGGATTGGGCAAATGACTGTGGGAATAGTAAGAATGAATTTGCACCACTGTTGTTGGATAATTTATTCTCTAGAACTTCCTGTTAGCGACTGTTCACACTCAAAGAAAAGAAGTAACCACAAAGCATGTTAAGTCTGATAAAGGGAAATGTTTTCATGAACTAAAATGCTTGTTATTTTCCTGGCAGCTGAGCCAAAAGCAGCCTGCGAAAAGGCTACTGTTCCACTAAAGATATTCTCACCATGTTCTCAGCTTCATGAAATTCTAATCTGTTTCTGGACAGTGTACATGTACTATATGGCTACCAAGCTTCTTACCTAACGTGTTCTCATATTTATCACTCTGTATCATTACTGCTCTTATAGAGCTTCATACCTTTTCATGTTGCTGTATAAAACAACTGGTCTTATTTTAAAGCCATGTTAGCATAATTAGATTTTGGAATTAGTTTTGTTGGTCCATTAATCATGAAAAAGTCACACACCCCTTGTAAAAAGGCAAATACTGTTTTCTGATATTGGAAAAAAAAACAACAGAGATTGAATAAACCGAGTAGATATTAAATGTTGCAGTTGTATTGTACACAACTACTAATTTAACATATGCAGTTTTTTTTTCTTTTTTGTCAGTTTTTTTTATTTCAAACCAATCTTGGATAGGCACCCAAAATTAGCCACTGTACCTTAAGGATCTCCCCTCTGTCTGATCTGAGAGCCTTTATTTTGTGGTCAGTCTTATTCCTTTAATAATTATCAAAAAGCTCATTTGTTTACCCTGACAGCACTATTTACAACAGCCCAGGGGCATAAAGGTTCCCTTTATGAGTATTGGTTTCTCTTAGTGTTTTTCATACTCACACTGTTGTAGTGTTTATCCTTTTGTGTTTTAGTTCCTCTCAAGTGTTTTGTTTTGGGGTGGGAGGGTGAGTGTTTTTGCTTGTCTTGATTTCCTTCAATGGTTCTTTGTTATGCTCTCTGGAAGGTTCTACTTTTAAGCTGTGGTTCTTCTCCATAGTTCTTCTATAGCTCTAAGAAAGTTTCTCCTTTCAAGCCTTGGTTTCTCTCAACAGTTGTTCCTCATGCTCCTAAGGAGTCTTTCTTTTGAACCTTGTTTCGTCTCAGTGTTTCTGTCTCAGGATCTCAGGGAATTTCTCCTTTTAAATCTTGTACAAATCAGTCACAACACTATAATCACTGACAGGGGAAGTGAATAACATTTATCAGTTCATTATCTCCTTACAGTGGCACCTGTCAAGGGGTAAAATAAATTTGGCAGCAAGTGAACAATCAGTTCTTGAAGTTGATGTGCTAGAAACAGGAACCATTTGGGAGTGTAATGATCTGAGTGATGTTGAAAATGGCCAAATTGTAATGGCAAGACGAGTCTCCAAAACAGCAGCTCTTGTGGTATATCTCAATATGCGCTGGTTAGTACCACTTACCAGTGAACTGATAAGTTCTGCAACGAAAACTAATTTCTGTAAAGCTGTTTTTAATTTATGACTGGTGTAAAAGAAAAGCTTGGCATAAATAAAATTGCATTAAATTGAACTTCTTCTTGTGTTCCTCTGTCAGAATAGTGGTGTCTCTGTATGTGAAGATTTTAGTCAATGGCAGGTCTATATTTTAAGCATAAGTCCATTGTTAATCTTTATGTTTCTGGTTGCACTTTATACTGGTAAATGAAGCAAAAGATTTTTATGCATGATAAAATCAATAAAGCAATTAAAATAAAATACCCTGCATGCCATCAATGAACATTTCTCCATAAAATATCTCAGAGTAAAAGGTTTTCACAGTGTCTCAGAGTGTAAATTACTGTAATAAACTTAACTATGGGTTTTACTGTTTGGCTTTAATCTTCTATGCCAACTATGAATGGCCCACAGCAGAGCAAGGCTCTAAATTGCACTTGGTCACTCACAGTAAAGGGGTCAGAAGTAGTGTTTCATGGGGTTGTGCTATTACACTACGTGTCGAATTTTATAATAAGAAAATCTAAAGTTAATTGAAACTTTCTGTGCCCTCCTTCTTGTAAGTTAGTAGGTGGGCTCTTTAATAAATGGGTCTTATTATATAATTATATAACCTCTCACAAGCTCTATTCATATGACTTGGCAAGGTGTTGTAATTTGAGTGATTACTGAGAAGATTGCTGATTCTAATCCAGTATGAATCTGAATGTCTGTAGTTATTACAAGTCTGGTGAAGAGTAATTCTGCAGTAAATTTTCTTCTGTAATTGACCAGAGCTGGAACTACCTCGGTTAATAGACAAAGGCACCTGTTTTTTATAAAGGACAACCGCTATAATGGAGCTGGACTTGGCACAAGGCCTTAATTCTCAAGTTCATAACCAGGCTACTGTGATTTACAGCAGTCTTTTCCAATGGTGTAACTAGATGGAGAAGGAAAGTGAAATATCTTGAAAGTACCTATCACATGGCAATGCAATTTCTGTCTTCTTGGTCTGGGCCTTGATATTTCAATCTGGGCAATATGGGGTCATTTGAGGGAAAAAACAAAGATACCGTTCCCCAATAAATCAGCCAATCCAATCCTTCACACATGGATATTACCAGAACTCTTCTTGTAAAAGGGATCTAGCTCAAATATGGCTATATATGAACCAATATCAACAATTAAAATAATAAGACTCAGATCAGTTTGATCTCCCAGTCATACTAGGAGGGATTCTGTACACCCGCCCACACTCGCAGAAAGAGACAGGTTGTACAGTGCTATAGAGATAGTGATGAACATTTGTCTGACTCAATCAGAGGGGAAATCTCACAGAGCAGAATTTATCAACTGTGTAATTGATGGCTATGGCTCTCTTACCTCCCCCTGCCTGGCCCCCTCCTTTCCTTTAACTCCAACTTTGTAATCATTCTCTCTCTGGTAGAAAGTCGGTGTAGATTGTGTTACGATCGAGTGAAATAGATACTGAGATTAAATATAAAAGATGAGTGAAGACGTTAGAGAGAATACAATTTAATTGCAGCTCATTTTCAGCACCATGGACAGAGGCAATCGTACGAAAGTGTACAGAGCTGGCTTTGGAATCAGTTCTAGCTGCATGAGCACTTTTGTTTCCCTGTGGATTAAACCCTTTGCTTGCCTTGCACATTTCATTTTAGAACATGATAGAGTGACTATTCAGTAGAGTGGCATCATTGTTATAGGAAAAGCAGCTGTAATACATAAGACCCCTCAGAATGTCAGTGTTATTGTTTTATCTCCTCCAAATAAATATTGATCTTTCTAAAATATGCAAATTAATATTAATACTTTTTTTAATGCAATTTGCATGTGTGGAATGTTTTTTTTATATATTTGTTTGTTTGCTAGCAAAAGATCCTCATCAACTTTACCTAAAAACTATACATAATCCCTAAATATAAATCAGCAATATAGAGATGCATAAAGCATGATTATTCTGCAACTTGCAGCAGTCTTTGTGTTTTTACAGCAATAAGGATCCTGGAGGGAGAGTGGGAGCTGTGTTATAGCAAAGAGGAAACAGAAGGGAGATGCTCCACCATGATATCAAACTCCATGACTGGATTATCTGAGTCATACAGACCATTACAGTACAGCAGTTGGAATCATTTCTGAGAGGTGGTACAGGTCCTCTGTATGAGTCTGAGGCAATTATATCAGTGCTGTACAGTGAAACTGTGTGATGGAGCTCACATATTGCAGACCTTATGTAGACAATCAAGAACATATATAGAAAGAATGTGTGCATGAGTGCAGATCTTTCCAAAAGCAGCCAACCCAGAGCAGTTCTGTGGTCTGAAACCAACCATTAAAAAAGCTATAGAGGGCAGGCAGTTTGAGGGGGTGAGAGGGGGGTATGCCATCCCCCTATAACAAAAAAGATCAAACTGTATCCCCTTTGTTAACCTGCCATCACTTAGTGTGTGTGTTGGTAGTGTGGGAGCAGGGAGCTCCCTTTAGGCCACTCACCTTGTTAAGAAAATCACATCACCTACTGGCTATAGATGACAGCCTATAAACAAAACACAGTAAACGATAATGTGACAGAATAACAGAATGTATTAGAAACACTTAAATAGAATGGCAAACGCAAACTGAGCATCAACAAGGTGAAGCTACAGCATGTTTCTAATAAACTGGCCAGTGTGTGTTTATGTGCAAATAATATATGTACTTCTATATGTACAGTCGTTATGGTTCCAAGCAGGAATGTTTCTGCAGTCATGATGCCAAAAGAAAGAGGGACTGTTTTTGGATGAATGGAAGCGAAAGTGACAAAAGTGAACACAACCCACACAACCCATCACACAAAGTGCACCACAATGAATTTAACTGCATTTAACTCATCCACATGGGGACCACACATGTAAGTGTGCCGTGGTGGCCTAGTGATTAGGTCATTGCCCTTGGTATGGGACTCTTGGGTTGGGAAAAACAACAAGATCCATGGATGTGAGTGCTGGGTTGAGACTGCTGGGAGCATGAACCCGCGAGAGCACGCACGAGACAAGAATGCAACTCCTCCGCAAAAACAGAAAGCGCCCCTTCCGCGCCACGCCCACAGCACACGGGAGCATGCAAAGCCAAATGCGAGACTCCCAAGTGCAGCTGATGCACTCGCCAAGTGGAAACGGACAGACCCCCCTGCTACTCTGAATAACAGGGGGCAGGGGAACGGAATCCAAAACATGAAAAAGGAAGTGCAGCAGACAGCCAAAACGAATGCCGCTCGAGGCCTGTTGATAGCTGCCCGCTGCTCCACGTATGCACGTGTGATGGGTTAAATGCAGAGGTCACATTTCGTTGTGGTTCTTGCGTGTGTTCACGATGGCAGAGTCACATTCACTTAATCGATTCTTTTGTTTTTATCGTGGAAAGAAAATAAATACCTGGCCAAAAGTCTAAGACAGGTAGTGAACATGAAGAATTTTTTTTCATCCAAAATTACATTATTTCACAATTTATCCAGCAATTATCAAACAATGTGAGTGTGAACCGATCTGCTTGAGATGTAGTTTTGTGAAATGGGTGACACTCCTAAAAAAAATGCTTTTTATTTAAAGCCTGTTTACAAATTTGCTTAATTTAAATAGAAATTTAAATGAGGGAAAAATGAAGAATTTTCAATATTGTCGCAGAACGATTAGAAAAGCAAAATGATGCACATGTCACTTTCTTAAACACTGTAAAGGGCTGTTTTGCAATTTTACATTTTACAGTTTTTTTTTATTTTACTTTATTTAGACTTTTTTTATAAAGTCACTAGTCATCACTTTTCATAAGCTACAACAGAGAAAAATAGTGGCGCTCACCTCACACTGTGACTCAAGCTGGAGTGCCAGAAGAGTCTGTGTTATAAATGGACACTCTGCTGGATGCAAGTGCTGAGAACACTTTATTACACAAGTCATGAGCGGCTCAGTGAACAGTGTCAAACAAGTGTAAGTAAAGCAGACAGTACAATCGGAGAGGAAGGGTGACAGAGTAATGAATAAAATACTTGGACTGTACTAATGTGGAATGACTTTGCACTGTGCTTTGACATTTCCATGGCAGACTGAATTAAACTGCAGTTTTCTACAAAAATGCCATTTTCCAGCCATTTAAATATTTGCTAAGCAGAAACAAACAAATACAAAACAGCCCTAAGTGGTTCTTCAAAATATGAGGGACTGTATTCCTCTCCATGTTATGGACCATTAAATAACACAAATGGCTTTTACACTCCTTGAATAATTAAGCCTTCTCTATTATGACTCATGAATTTATAATGAAATTTCCCTCTCAAGTTGGTATTCAGTGGTCATTATTATGAGCTGCTGATATTTGCTCATGATACACAGCCTCGAAGGCACAACCTTCATGGTTAAACCCATCAAAGCTTTCCCCATCCATCTTCATTTTGACCTGCCACTGCTTCTCAACCCCTCTCCACAAACTCAAGTTCTGACTGGATGAATAATTCAATCTTTGATTAATTATTCAAACCATGGGGAATTTCAGTTCAGTTTGACCCTTCATGTGAAGCACTGTTCCAGATGGATTGCAATGGGATGAAATGTAATGGAAAGGACTAATGTTATTTTGTCAATGAACAAGTTAAAAGGAATGTATTTTTAAGACGTATCATGTATGGAATAAAGGTGAATGAGGCTGTGCTGTCCAAGTTTACATCTGGGTTTCCCGGAAACCTGCAAGACACTGAAAAAGCATTAGACATAGCCCTTTGTCTTAAGAGGTAAATGTGAGTTACAACAACAAAACACTGCCATTGTAATCAATGAGGTTGTTTAGATCAGCCAGGAATGTCACAGTGTGAGGCGTTTGAGGCTACAGCCAAAAACCTTTCATCAAAATATGGAAACTCTGGCAAAAAAATGAATGAGGTGAAGCTAATCCATGGGCTGTAAAAAGATGATGTAATAATGTATATTCTAATCTAGACAATTCCAGGTCTACCCAATGACTGTTATGTATGTAGTATGTTTAAGATTTGATTTGATATAGACATGTTTCCTCTATAAACACTCTTAATGTGATATTACATAATCAATCCTCACCTGCCATTAGGACAAGATGTTATAATACAGACAACATAAAAACATATTAGTGATGAATCATGAGTAATGGCAATAGGCATTTATTTTGAACCATAAATGTAAAATAACCCATACGATAATGCCACTTTCTGCTAGTGCATCTATGAGATTTCTAATATTATGTGTGTCCTAAGATAACAACCATGACAAAATGCATTGTGTATTTTATTTGATGATTGTAACTGACGTTTACATATATGTTACCTTGCATGTGACGGTTTTACACTGACTGTTTCATTAGACACCCCTATCACACAATGGCTGGAATAAAACCTTCTGAGGCTGCCACTCATATTTAGTTAGTGAAATAGCTAGGACTTCAAGAAGGCCTATGTTAATGTTTTGTTTTGTTTTACACAAAATTGTTCCCATTAGAAATCAAACATGAGTGGTTGATTCTGCTGTCAGTTCCTAATTATATTAAGTGATGGATCGGACATGTTAGCACATCTGTCCAGCTCCTGAAGACCTAAACAATATGAGAGATTACTTGGCTGTTATTATTTTGTATCCAAACAAAACTTAACAATGAAAAGAGAGTATTTGTAGAATGTATATGACAAACATCATGATTTTATTGAATAAAAATAAAATAAGAACTGTACAGGTGTACTATCAGTTCCCAGAAATCATTAGGCCTTCTCTGAACCCTAAGGATTCCCCACTGGAACATAATAAGGTCAAGATGTAAGGAAGAAAATGCTCATCCTTGGTTTTGACTCCAGGTTAGACTTTACATAAAACAGCCTGGACTTATTAGCCTTGTGTCCTTCAGCTTCTGTTATGGACCTAATGCAAAAAGCTACAAGAGAGAGAAAAATAGAAAGGCATGACATGTTTGTGCTTCTCTTTCCTGAAATAGTGACAAGCAGGGAAAGACAAGTCACTTTCCTGGAAGGAATAAATTGGGACATAATTTGCTAAACAAAAAAAAAACTGAACATGTTGCAATTACAATTTTAATCTTTTTTTATTTTTGATGCAACCTGTTTCTTTTTATTATTTTTTTATATTTTTTCTTCATTCCTAAATAATAAGAAAATGTATAATTTGGAAGTCACATAATGCTAATTGCATCTCACAGCAGAACATTTTGTCCTCCATTTGCACCACTTCATCTTGTAAATACTCTCCAAGCTTGAACATTAGCCAAAGAAGACTGCTTAATCATCATGAATGAGACTAATAACTCTTAATACATTTACCACAACATCTTTTATTGACCTCAGTAAGCATGGGGGTTTTAATCTGTTTGCTCTCAATTACTCTCTGGAGAAAGTTATGATTCCATTAGGATTCAGCATCTAAATCTTCAGTTTGGCACCATCAAACCCCACCACTTCATTAAAGCACTGGTCAGGTGAAATAACTTATAAATAAAATCAATATTTGTATAGTGGTAATTGTGCACAAGGTGATCAGGTGATCTTTAAACTATACTAAAATTAATCTATGGTAAATGTCGCCTTTCATGCTGCTCAATTAGTAATACTCAAAATCCAATGAGTAGGATCAGACATGACCTTATATCACTTATCTCCTTATGCAGGCCCATAGGAGTGGTTTTATAATTAATCTCATAAGGCACAACAGCCAACTAATTGTACAACTGCAGTTTGCTCTATGTGGCCCTGTTATCCCCACATCAAGCTGATCAATATAGCAGAAGCACATTAGAGAAGGTGAATTAAGAAGCTGGAGTTTGAAATTGCTGACTAAGTAGGACTCCAGTGACCTGCTCTGTTTGGAATCTTTCAGAATGTAGAAGCATTTTCTCTCACTTGGTTATTTTCCTTCTCAGTGTAGATGAGCAGCATAAGTATTTACATGTGAAATGAGGAGGTAGAGTGCACATTGCTCAGAACACCATCACTGGGTAATAAACACGCACTGAATAGTCTGTTTATGACTGTCGCATCTCATACAACTCATGTTAACTCCTTCAAGCGTACTTTGACCTTAATAATTCAGCTCTTGGGGTTTTCCAGACATGCTTTTTGCATTTTTGTCGTATTAAACGCTTTCAGGTCATCATGCAAAATGTGATATAAGACAAGGAGAACACGGGGAAACACAAAATGATTTAATTTATTGAAGGAATAAAGCATAAAATGTCTTTCTTACCTGTGTGAAAAATAACTTTTCACCTACTTGCAAAGGGGAGTGCAACCAAATGCTTTCTCTAACTGACAATGGGTATTTTACATTGAAGTGGATAAATGTTGGCCCATCATCTCTGTAGAATGTAGTTCACACACACACACGCACACACCGCACGACAAAACAGACAGACACACACACACACACATATATTCTAACATGGCACTGCCATGTCAATACCACTGCAGTGATGAGAATGATCCACCTCCCAAATTATATTTTCTCACTGGTGGTTCTGTGGAGCTGGTGTGGCTTGTCAGTTCATAATCAAAATACAAACTTGAAAGATGAAGGTTTAGTGCTAAAATGAAAATGTAAAAAACATACAGGAAATACAGTACATACAGTAATACAGTAAATTGCCAGAAAGAAATGTCTAAACAGCCATTTTAATTAGCGATTTCAGCTTTTTTTTAGGTGCTCCTATTGTTTTTCTCAGCCATTACATTTGTTTTACCTGATGGAGAATTTTTCCTCTCTGCACTTTGTCTACCAGATAAAATATTTTTTTAAATGAGAAAAACACAGAGACGTTTAAAAGAACAACATCATTATTTATTAAAACCATATAAAATTGTTATTGATTGAAGAGAGCAGTTTTTATGTATCTAAGATTTATGATGGATTTATGGGAAAAAGGGGGTTGACTGTGGCTCTTCATTCCCCTCCACTATCAGCTGAACAGATAAAGAAAACACTTAAATTAGATTTTTTTTTGTGTGAGAATAGATTCTAAGAAAGATCTCCCAGGTTGCGAAGAATCAATGTTTTAGTATCGATCTGCACATCATTTGTTCATCTTTTGCTCTTCTTATTTATGGACAGGGTTTCTCCAGGTTCCAACAGGTAACATTTAAGAGTTTTAAAGGGCTTTTAAGACCATTATGAATGCAAATTAAACATAATATTTTACATCCACATCAATAATAAATAAGGAAATGAAGGAAAATCTTAGAATATCATGCAAAGTAATGATAATGCTTTTTTCAGATTTACACAACATATCAAAACAAGACTGTGTGCATGCAGCAGTAATGTGTTAAAAGAAGGGCTGTACCAGTGCTGGACTTTGGTGACCCTCCAGATGTAAATACAGAACAATATTGGGTGATGGCTTTTTTTGCACCAGCTTTCATATGGCTCTTAATTCATAATTTGAGCATTTTCTTGAATGAGGTGCAGCAAGCTTCACATTCTTTATTTTAATCTTATTTTAAAGTGAGACTGAAGTTATAGCAACTTTTTAACAGTAACATTAACTGCATAGTCCAATGTTTAAGACCTTTCAGCATCATATTTAAGCCATTTTAAGGCAATTTAAGGCCTAAAATTCATATTAGAAGGATATAATAGAATATAATAGAATAGAATAGAATATAATAGAATAGAATAGAATAGAATAGAATAGAATAGAATAGTACTTTATTGATCCCCTATTGGGGAAATTTAATTGCTACAGCAGCTAAGATACATATATA
>JBBPDA010141169.1:0-10818 GCA_037974385.1 Arnoldichthys spilopterus
GGGGGTGCATGTGTGTGTGTGTGTGGGGGTGGGGGGTGGGGGTGGGGGGTGGGGGGGTGTTTACGGCTCCGCAACACAGGGGGCCACAACAGGGCCCTGGTAGTGTGTGTGTGTGTGTGAAAGTGAAAGTGAAGTGAATAGGTGTGTAAGAAGGTGGTGATTCGAATGCATTGTCTTTTTAATGACAGAATCAATTACAGGCAATTATAATTATATTCACTCATGTATAAACTCATCTTTTTGTCCAAAATAAAAGTCTCAGGCTGTTCCTAATTACCAAAAAGCTCAGGTGATCATTTTTATTTTGCTCCAGTTCCATTTGCATATTCAGTGTATTTTTGTCTTTTTTTTTTTACAAATTCTAATCTTTATTATTTTCATTTAAGATACAAAATGTAATTCAATCCAGGAGCTAAAAAAATTTAAAAAAGAAAAAATGAAAAAAGAGAAAGAAATGTATATTTTGACAGCGGGGTGCTGAGGAAGACTATGCTAATGATTTAAAGAAGAATTCCACTGATTTTTAAGGAAATTCTAATTCAAATTCAAGTACCCAGTATTAGCATTTTCACCAGTTTGGCTCTGTACGGGTGGTGTTAGTCTCTGGGCTCACGGTACAGCTAGACAATATACCACCTAAACAATATCATGCAGAGTGGGTTTGGTGTGAGATTGGGATTTCTTTACAGTGGTGGTGAATGGAACCAGCCGTCACGTCTCCAACACAGCTATAGCCATTGTGTCTCCTCTCCACCCCCCAGTGAAGCTTCATGTGTCCCTGAGTGTTTCTATGGAATGGTGATGATGGTAAAATAGTGAATCTGAGCTGAATCACTCTGGGGGACTATTTTGCCTTACAACACCCTGCATGTATCCCTCCACCATGAATGGGTTTAGTTTTAGGCCCAAACGCTTCTCCAAACACTGATTGAACAATGTTTCAGGAATTATGCAGCATCTTTATCACTATTTCATGGAAGAACTTTCTGTGAGGAGCTTTTCAAGGAACCAGAAATCTGGTTCCATTCACCACCGCTGTGAATTGCTCTGACACTTTCTCCAGAATGAGTAATTTCACATCAAACAGCTCTGAATGTCTTTGATCATCTAGCTAAATGTATTACTCTTAAACTACTCAAGCACTACCAAAGAACTGATGTTAACATTAGGCTACATTGTGATGTCTGGATCCATTCATCACCTCTGTGAACAGCTCTGATTCACACTAAACTTGCCCCTGAACCTCTCTGTTTACATCTGAACCAGATTATTTGGCATACATTTGAGAAAATCATTTTGCTAAACCACACTCACAAGTCTGGTCCACATTAATGAAGAGCTGGATGTTTATAGCCCACAGTAAGTCATACTGTGTCCTAAACCACACCCACAAGTCTGCTCCACCTTCATGGAGATCTGGATGCCATTTGAGCAGCTCCACAAATGTTTTGGGGGTGAGAAGATTTGGGTAACTATTGACATCAAGTGTTAGCATTGTTAGAATCGTAGCTCCAGTTCTAAAGGGGACACAGTCATGTGGCTTGGGTTGCCTAACTGACTCTACTGTTCATTTGTCAGAACAGTACTAAATAAACCCATAGTCATGTGCATGTATTTAAAAAGTCCTTCAGAAAAGTCCAGTGTTTTTAAGACTTTATGTACATAAAGAAATGGTGTTTTAATAATAACAATAACAATATAACTGTTTATAGGACACTTCTAGTACAGGTAGCAGCTCACGGTGCTCTACACACAACAGATAAAGCTCAACACTAATTAAAGAAATTAAAAATTGTTAATTGTAATAGCTAGAAACTATTTTAAGGTGGCAGGTTCGATCCCTGCTGGTGCTACCACTACAGAGCACAACTGGTCTTGCTCTGTAGGTGGGAAGGATGGCCCTCCCTCTCCCCCCTCACTCAGAGTGGTGCTAGCCAGCACAGGCATCTGTTGGGTGGAAACGGCAGTCAGTGTCTCCTCCGAACACCTCACACTGTCAGTGGCTCACTTCAGGTGGCTTGGAGGAATGACATGCCTCACCCTCACCCTCCCAGTGCTGGTGGCATTGTGTGACTGGAGGAGGAACCACATGGGTGGAGCTGAAGAGGTTAGTACAAACAAAACCGAAATGGTAAACGTAAACATGAGTGAGAATTGTTATTTAAAGCTTTTTTTAAAGACACACACACTGTCAGATGTGTGCGACTGTCTGCACTGAGTAATAACAGCAACAGGCCTCTTCGCTGTGTGTGTGCCATTTACAGAGGGGGTTTACAGAAGGTCAGTACCTGCAGATCTAACATCCCATGTTGAAACATCAACAGACACACGGTCAGTGAGGTCACAGTTGGTTTAAGGTCATCCAGAGCTTTAAAGGAGCAGTTTAGCAAAAAAAAAAAAAAATCAACCCTCCAGGAAGCCCACTGAACCCCTCGATTTCCTTCTGTACTTCTTCTCCTACTGCTTCTTTACAATTGGAGCTATGACGCTAACGTTGCTAACACTCAAATCTAGTAGTCACCCAAATCTTCCACCAAAAACACACCCCCAAAAGGCCTCTTGAGCTGCTAAAACCACATCCAGCTATTCATTAGGGTGGAACAGACTTGTTGACGTGGTTTAGGACACAGTATGACTGTGAACATTTGTGCAATATTCCTCAAGTGATCAAAGGAGTGTTCCCTGAATGTTACATCCAAGACTTTTAGTTTAGTAGAAAATATCTAACACACATATATAACGTGCTTTATAAATAATTGTGGAGTTTTATTTTTCAAGATTCAAGATTCAAGAGGTTTATTTGTCACATACATAGTTATAGAAGTACAACATGTAGTGAAATGTACCCTGATCGTTCCTGAGACTGTGCATTTTTTATATATATATATATATATATATAAATAATAGAGTTAAAAAGGAATTAAGAACTAAAAAATATTACAAAAGAAATAGATTATGTATTATAAAATGTAAGCAGGTGAGAAAACGTATAATAATAAATAGGAAACTACACTAAACAATAAACCTAACAATATACAGTATAAACAGTTAGACAGTAAAAACACACCTTTAACAATATATACAGACCAACAATATATACAGACCAAATGAGTTTTAGTTTGCAGGTAATTTGCCAGAATATACAGAATATAGAAAGTGCAGATAGGCTAAATGTGCAGATAGTGTAGTGCAAATGGAGATATACAGATAGAGTTCAGTTGAAGACAGTGCAATGCCATGGTTGAGTTAGGTACAGGATTACAGTGAGGTGTATAGTCCAGGTGAGACCTACTGAATGTGAGGCATGTCCTGGCTTAAGAGCCTTATGACCTGTGGGTAGAAACTCCTCCTGAGTCTCTCTGTTCTGGTCATAAGGCTACTGAACCGTTTGCCTGAGTTTTCAGGAGGACGGAGATGTGTAACTGCGAATCATCAGCACGGCAATGAAATCTGTCCTAGTTTCCTGACGAGGTAACATGAAGAAAAAAGCAAAGGGCCTAGAACAGAGATGTTCCCAATGTTTCCCAGTGAAACAAAAGAAAAAAGAAAAAAAATCTGCTAAAACATTTTGCTTTATTTAGCTCAAAAATAACTTTGATATTTAGTCACATTTGACTAAATACTGTTAGGGGTTAAAAATGTTCTGAACGCTTGAATCGTCTCTTTATTAGTAATGCATCATACGTCACTACGCTGGCCACATGGTCTGTATAGGCAGTGGTTAAAGCTGCATTTACTGCTGAGCTAAGAGTTGTGCATAACATTTTTCAATGTATGTTTATACAAATGTGAAAGTGACTATTTGTCATTGTGAACACACTCAAGCACCACAACGAAATGTGACCTCTGCATTTTACCCATCACAGCTACCAACAGCACCCAGAAAGCAGTGTTGCGGGACGGTACCTTGCTCAAGGGAATCTTGGACCTTTGGTTCACAGGCGCAAGGTCCTAACCATTAGGCCTCCACTGCCCCCAATTTAAATAAATGTAGTAATGCATGTGGAAATGCATGACTGTAACTCTAATAATAATAATAATAATTATTATTATTTAGATTAATATGTATTATTATTATTTTTATTATTATTATTAATTAATTTATTTATTTTTCTTTTTTGCTTTTTATGACTTTTGCTATTTGTATTTTAAGAGGATTTATTTTTATTACTTAATCAATTTCTTTAAATTGCTTATTTGTTTTGTTTTTTTTAATTATTCTCATATATACTTTTTTTTTTTAGCGTTAAAAAAACTTCCATAAACAAATCTTCCTAAGAACTCGTGCTCTTTCACATACAGCGTGTGGAAGTTCACTGAACCGTCTCAAGCGAATCAGTGAACAAGAGCGACAGTCCGAATCGTGCAGGAACGCAAGAAGGGGGCGATGCGGTTAAGGCGTGAACGCGTACGTGCTCGCTCTCGTTCGACCACGTGCGCGCGGCCGGTGCGCGCTCACCCACCACCCCACCACCCCTGTTGTACGTGCGCGTGCGCGCCACGGTGACTGAGTGTAAACGAACCGATTCTTTCGAACAGCGACGTTCACTCAACGAGTCAGCGATTCACAGGGCCGAGTGAATCGCACAGTCTCGTGCTTCGGCTCCAAACGAATACGGCACGTGCGACTCATCTCAAAGAAACTTGCAGCTGTCCGAATTTACTAAAGGGTCTTCACACAAAGTCTTAAAATACCGATATGTTCACAAGGTTTAATTTCAACATATGTTGATTTAACGAAGCATTTACATTTTTATTACAAACATTGTAATGAGTAATTTAATATAGATTAAGCATAATATGATAATTTATAGAATAGAATAGAATAGTACTTTATTGATCCCCTATTGGGGAAATTAACTTGCTACAGCATCTAAGAAAGATATATATACACATCATTATATATATATATATTACGTACTAAAATATAAATACATAAAATAAAAATACTATAAAATAAAATCTTACTATATACACACAACATGCAGTCTTAACCAAAGTTGTTGTTTTTCTTAATACAAAAAGGTGTAAAAGTGTACAAATGTGATAATGCCAACTTTAATATAAATGTAAAAATTTATTTATGTAACTATAGCACAACTGATGTACTTGACTAAGTGTTTTGTATTTTTCCTATTATTTTAACATTATCATATTTTATTTATTATATTGCACGACTTTTATTAAATAGAACAAACAGACCTGTACATACACACATACACGTAGTCTATGCATATTAAACGTTTTCCTGCGGGTCCATACAGCTCGGTTCAATTGTGACTCGTGTATCGGCTCGACTGCTCTCCCTGTAAGGGCGCGGTTCAAAAGAGCCGATTCGCTGGCGAACCGGACACCGCCAGCAGCGTGCGCGCTCCCGTGGGTGGCGTGGTGGAGTGGTGGAGTTTCACCCAGCTTGGCGAGGATCAGCACGAATATCATAATTTTTTTTGGAGAGAGCTTCAGCTCGAGGACTTGTTCACGGGCTGCTGTCTGTTGTTTTATCTTCACCTACGTAATCATCATCATCATCGTCGCTACATGCTCTAGCGCGCACGTGCCGCTCCGCGTCTTACACCGAAGCCTGTTTGCTCCGGGGGTGGAGTGGCGTGGAGGACGGAGCGACGCGAGGAGGAACAGAGAGGGGAGAGAGTGAGAGAGGCTCTCGGCGCGCTGCTTTCCTCCGTTTCTCTATTCTGTTTTTCGGAGAGCGGAAAGAGGGAGGGAAAGCGAAGGCAGGGAGAGGAGAAGGAGAAGAGACCGAGAAATGGCCGCTCAGGTGGAGACTCTCCTGCCGAGCAACCCTCTGCTGAAGAAGGGCGACGCGGAGCCCGAAGGCCCGCACAAGGAGCTCCAGCAGCCTGAGGGAGCGTGTGGCAGAGGCGGCGTGGAGCATGAGGTGGTCTCCGGTCCCGACGCTGCGGACGAGGGGGCGAAGAGGAGCAAAAAGGAGTTTACCGAAGCACCTCCGCCCAAGGTGAACCCCTGGACTAAGAAGCTGAACGCGGTCACCGTGGTCAGTGTGAACGGACAAACGCACAACGGTGTGTAGCTGCTTAATTTCTCTTTTTTTTTTACCTGTGTATTCGCTTCCTTTCTCAGGTTTTAGGGTTATTTATCCTTGTGCATGCTGTTGCAGCACGCCGTGCTGGCTGTCATGCTGCTGAACCCAGAGTTTGGGATTATTTCTACAGCTTTAGAAAGTGCTCCGTATAATATATTTAATCTAAACTATTAAAAATATGATTTTTTAAAAAGATTTAAACGTGCCCAGGCAGTCGCTAATATGCCAATCGAGGCGAGTTTATTAATGACCTACAAGGACTAAAGTTTGCATCTTGTTGTTCGAATGTTCCCGTTCCACCTTAAATGGTGCAGCAGTTACGTTCAGTCGCACGTAAAGGCGCTGAGGCGCTGCTGAATGTAACTGGCTGCACCATTTAAGGTGGAACGGGAACGTTCGAACAGGAAGCCTCCCTCGCCTGTCCTGAAACATGTGGTTGTTAGCAAGGAAGCTAACGCGGCTTGTACTTTGTCGCTCAATATATTTTATTTCTATTGTCTATGACTCTTTAGCTATTCATTCTTATTTCTCAAAGCTTAGAATGATAAACTGGGTTGTAAAATAAATAAGTTTAGAGATCCTGAATCACTAGCGGCGTGCTGCTAGCCCAATAAAAAAAGCTTTTAGCTTTAGCATAGCTCTGCTGCGTGCACAAATCAGTACAAATAAATATATTGGAATTATTTTAAAAATTAAATAAAACCTCCCGAGTCGGAAAAGTGTGCGGTCGTGCAAAATAAAGATGCTCCAAATCTAAAATTCACTTAAAAAAATTCGGGCTTTAATTTTTAACTCGGCTAACAATAGCCGCCTGGGCCTACCAAGCTAATCCGCCCAACGACACGGCGGTGTGTTTCACTTGACCAGCGTTCATTTTGGCCTTATTTTGACGCGGACCAAGTTACGGAGTGTTTTGCAGAACTACACAACTCGTAAAATATCCACAATTTATCCTCTCGGCGTGCGGGCAGGGTTTGTTATGGAGAATCACGTGTGAAATCCACGTGTTTGTGTCTTGTGGGGTACTTTTATTATGCATTCCGTTTTAAAAACACATATTAAAGCGTTTCGATCGTGATTTTGTCGTTGTTGCTTTTTTTAAAGATTAAAATACAGTTTTATTTGTTTTTTTGTGTTTATGGCCAAATAAAAGTCCCAACCAGGCTGGATAGCTGGACGTGGTAGCCATTAGCTCGTAGCTCCTGTCTCACTCAGCGTTGTGTAACATCAGCAGGGCTTTTAATGTGCTCATATTTGTGTGTGTGTGTGTGTGTGTGTGTATAGCATCTGTTAATGCTTTTTATAGACGTTTCTCCGCTTCTGATGAAACCAGAATCCCATTTGGAGTCCTTTAACGTGCGAAACGATGAACAGTTCATGCTAAACTATCCCATCATCCTCCTGCATGAGGACAACGTGGTTTCGACCATGTGACTCCGTAAATGGCTAAATTTGGCGATGTGGATGGAGCTGATCAGCCCCTACGAAGTGTGTGCGTGTGTATGCGCGCGTGCTTGCGTGTGTTGGGGTGTTTTAGACCTAGGCTGGTTCAGAAGATGTAAATAAAGCCCTTTGGCCTCCAGTGGTGGCTCCCTTCCCCCCACAGTGGAGCTGCTGGGCCTGAACAGAAGGCCTGTGTGATCAGGACAACAACAGCAACCTTAAACTTCCAGACCATACACTGTTTAGGCAGTTTAAGTGAAAAGGCCCATGTGACCTATAGGTATGCACTCATAATACACTTTTATGCATTATTGACTACTTCACCTAAATTATTTTAAGCAGAGTCTGGGTTAAAGGTTAGGAAGGCTGTTTATTTCAGAAACATTTTGTTTATTTAATGAATTTCTTTACATCTACATAGCAGTGAATAAATGAAGTGATTGGACAAGGAAAAAAAATGGGAAAAATCATCTGTGACAGCTGCAGGGGTCTAGTCATTTTGTTTTTCCTGACCTACCTGCTGGTCTGCCTGGGACCACCAGAGTCCTCTACATAGCTAATCAGCCTAGGTTAGGTAAAGCTAGTGAGCTGATTGCAGAGAAACTACCTCTGTCAGCTTTCAGGCATAAAAATGTGACTAGAGGGAACATCAGTGTGGCTTTTCAATGGAGAAACAGTCAGGCAGTTTACCACAATCTGCTGATTTCTTAGCTTTAAATAAGCACTGTAGCACAGAGGTGGCTTGAAGGTTTCGGTGTCCAGTGCGTTTTGGTCACTTCCCTGCTCAGACACACCTGGTTCAGCTCACCTGTTAATTACAAAGTGTTTTAATGAGAGGTACTAACAACCTGTGCTGGACACCAGCCCTCCAGAAACGAATTCTGGCAAAGATGCAGTAACACATTTACTCGGTGCTTTCTGCTTAGCCAGAGCAGCGGTGAGTTGTCCAGGTCCTGAAATTGAAAATCCTCCCCAGGCTTTTGGACCTCAGCTGCTGGTTTAAGCCAGTGTTTCCCAATCCTGCTCTTGGAGGCCTCACTGCCCTGCATGTTTCAGCTTTAACTTACTTGCCCATTCCAGCCCAATGAGGGGCTGTTAATCAGCTCAGTAGCTAGATCAGGTGTTTTTGGAGCAAGGAAAATGCTAAAATGTGTAGGGCACTGGGCTAGGCAGTGCAAGTGGAGTACAGTCTCGGAGAGGATTTTTAATTTCTGCACTCAGATTACCCTCCTCTGGGCCAAAGTGGCCAAAATACAGTATTTGGTCTTAATTGGACAGTTAAGTGTCGCAGTATTTGATTCTGTTGTTTGTGGGAACAAAACAGGACCGTTTAGCACCTGTTGTTCTGGCAACGTCCCAGCAGCATACAGACTTTAGAGCCGTGCAAACACTAACATTCACCCAAAAAAGAGAAATAAGGGCGTCTGGTTCTGCCAGGCTAATCCACCTATGAAAACCAGACTCCTTGTGAGTTGACCGGCCATGCCTTTGCTGTTCTCTCGTTCTTCGACATGTGGATCATCCTCATTGGGGGGCGGTGGTGGTATAGCTGTTAGGGTGTTGCCCCTGTGACCTGAAGGTTGCCGGTTCAAATCCCAGACTCACTGAGGTACCTGTGAGCAAGGTACCATCCCCCTGGTGATGTTCGTCAGCTGCTCCTACGCTGATGGGTTAAATGCAGATGTTGCATTGGTTGTGTTGCAGTGTGTTCACAATGACATACTCCGTGTGTGTGAACAGGGTTTGAGTCAGAACGTGAAATGATGGCGAATTCATGCAGAGCTATCCCACCATCCTCTGTGTGAGCACCCAGTCTTGAGAGCCGTGCAAACACTGATTCAAAAAAGTGAAACGTGTACGTTTTACACATTAGAATCTTGATTTAAAAAAAAAAGTCAAATATATTTTTCCCTTGAAAATGCAAACTTCAAACACTCCCAGGATTCCCGATCTAACCTCAGGCAAAACACACAGAAAAGTTATCAAAATACTTTGTTCTTTTTTAAACGTGCAAGTAATTTAGTAGTGCAGACACGTGAGATGTGTATATGAACATGTCGAGTTTGTCAGTACTGAGTTTCCCCAGGTCAAAGTGCCAGTAATCTGAAATTTAGCCATAAAATGTCTTGAATTGACTTAAAAATACCGGGACAGGCCTTAAAAATGAACTAGTGCATGATGTAAACTCTGTTTTTTATAAAGTTGCACGAACTTCAGTTTCAGTTTGGAGTGTTTTGTGCTCTTCTCATCAATATTAACTATTTTTAGACATTTTTAGGGAGGAGTGTGTGTCTAAAATGCGTAAGTTTAGTGTGTTTATGTCCGTTTATGTTCTAGAAAGTTTTAAAAGATTCCAGAATTTTCTAGAAATTTCTGGACAGTTCTAGAAAACAGAAGCACGGTTTTTGTGGAACAGCAGCCATTTTCTGTTGATTTTAGGCAGAATGGAAAACACACTTTGTACCCAGGAACAATAATAAAAGAAAACTGTCAGGTAGTGTAATTATAGTCTAATCATGGAGACCCGGAGCTGTGGCACATTACACACAGTAGTCCCAAAAAAATACTTTTGAGGTTACAAAAAGGGGGGTGGGGAGCTGGGTGAAGAGATGAATTTAAAGTCATGTTTGAAATGCAAAAGAGACCCTGTAAAAAAATCATGATTACATTTTTTCTTTTTCTTTTTTTACACTCCCAGTGCCCTACACATTTTAGCATTTTCCTAGCTTCAAAAAACACCTTATCCATCTACTGAGCCATATGCTGCTGTACGCTCTATGCTGCTGTACGCTCTGTGGTGCTGTACGCTCTGTGGTGCTGTACGCCCTATGCTGCTGTACGCTCTATGCTGCTGTACGCTCTGTGGTGCTGTACGCTCTGTGGTGCTGTACGCCCTATGGTGCTGTACGCTCTGTGGTGCTGTACGCCCTATGGTGCTGTACGCTGTATGCTCTGTGGTGCTGTACGCTGTATGCTCTGTGGTGCTGTACGCTCTGTGGCACTGTACGCTCTATGGTGCTGTACGCTCTGTGGTGCTGTACGCTCTATGGTGCTGTATGTTGTACACTCTATGGGGCTGTACACTCTGTGGTGCTGTACGCTGTATGGTGCTGTATGTTGTACACTCTATGGTGCTGTACACTCTGTGGTGCTGTACGCTGTATGCTCTGTGGTGCTGTATGCTCTATGGTGCTGTATGTTGTACACTCTATGGGGCTGTACACTGTGGTGCTGTGCGCTGTATGCTCTATGGTGCTGTATGTTGTACACTCTATGGGGCTGTACACTGTGGTGCTGTGCGCTGTATGCTCTAT
>JBBPDA010141169.1:10918-21265 GCA_037974385.1 Arnoldichthys spilopterus
GGTGCTGTACACTCTGTGGTGTTGTATGCTCTGTGGTGTTGTACGCTCTATGGTGCTGTACGTTGTACGCTCTATGGTGCTGTACGTTGTACGCTCTATGGTGCTGTACACTGTACGCTCTATGGTGCTGTACGCTGTTGTGCTGTACGCTGTATGCTCTATGGTGCTGTATGCTCTACACTGTGGTGCTGTATACTGTACACTGTGGTGCTGTATGCTATATGCTCTATGGTGCTGTACGCTGTATGCTCTATGGTGCTGTACCCTGGTGCTGTACCCTGTACGCTCTATGGTGCTGTACGCTCTATGGTGCTGTACACTGGTGCTGTACACTGTACGCTCTATGGTGCTGTACGCTGTGGTGCTGTACACTGTACGCTCTATGGTGCTGTACGCTCTATGGTGCTGTACGCTGTATGGCGCTATATGCTCTGTGGTGCTGTACACTGTACGCTCTATGGTGCTGTACGCTGTATGGGGCTATATGCTCTATGGTGCTGTACACTGTGGTGCTGTACACTGTACGCTCTATGGTGCTGTATGCTCTATGGTGCTGTACACTGTATGCTCTATGGTGCTGTACACTGTACGCTCTATGGTGCTGTACACTGTACGCTCTATGGTGCTGTACACTGTGGTGCTGTACACTACGCTCTATGGTGCTGTACACTGTGGTGCTGTACACTACGCTCTATGGTGCTGTACGCTCTATGGTGCTGTACGCTCTATGGTGCTGTACGATCTATGGTGCTGTACGCTCTATGGTGCTGTATGCTCTATGGTGCAGTACACTACGCTCTATGGTGCTGTACGCCCTATGGTGCAGTACACTACGCTCTATGGTGCTGTACGCTGTACACTGGTGCTGTACACTGTACGTTCTATGGTGCTGTACGCTCTATGGTGCTGTACACTGTGGTGCTGTACACTACGCTCTATGGTGCTGTATGCTCTATGGTGCTGTACACTGTGGTGCTGTGCTGTACGCTCTATGGTGCTGTACACTGTGGTGCTGTACACTACGCTCTATGGTGCTGTACGATCTATGGTGCTGTACGCTGTGGTGCGGTACACTGTACGCTCTATGGTGCTGTACACTGTATGCTCTATGGTGCTGTGCACTGTATGCTGTTCGGTGCTCTACGGTGCTGTATGCTCTATGGTGCTGTACGCTCTATGCTGCACGGTGCTGTATGGTGCTGTACGCCTTATGCTGCTGTGCGCTGCCGTAAGGTGATTTGCTGTGCGGTGCTGTATGCTCTATGGTGCTGTACGGTGCTGTGCTGTACGGTGCTGTATGCTCTATGGTGCTTTATGGTGCTGTGCTGTACAGTGCTGTATGCTCTATGGTGCTGTACGGTGCTGTATGCTCTATGGTGCTTTATGGTGCTGTGCTGTACGGTGCTGTGCTGTACAGTGCTGTATGCTCTATGGTGCTGTACGGTGCTGTATGCGTAAAAGGAGATCTGCATCAATCCAAAGATCCCACACATGTGCAGCCCTCGTTTAGGTGCAAATTAGCCTCTTCCACTTTCGTGTAAAAATGTGGTAAAACAAGCAAGCTTGATGCGAGCTGATGTGATGTCGTCTATACCTAGCTGTAATTGCTAAGCACACCCCATTCTCTGCAGTAGGCATGGTAGTGTGTGATGGAGGGTCATGTGATGCCCGCAGTACCAGACCCCCTTATACCTGCAGTGGCCGTATCGGCAGTTTCTGTACGCAGGGATTTAATAGCTTCTGTGGAACCAAAACTCTCCAAAGACTCGTTCGGCATGTGATGGTACCCTCCCCCTGCCTCCAGGCTTCCTCAGAAGTGGGAGGGTGGACTGAGATCGCTGCCTTTCATATGAGTGCAGATTCGAGTTATCTCTGTTTGGGTCCTGCGTGCTTGTATCTGTTTTGCTGGGTCATACCCCATATCTGCGCTCTTTGTGACCTTGCTCCATACTGAATAATGTATCATCTATTAAACATATCCACAGTGTCCGTCTCTGCAGTGCTGTTGTCACAGAAGGCTGCCGGATGGAAATGAGCCTCGAACTAATCACACATTGCAAAGCCATTCAGTATATTGTAAAGCTTCTGTCAATCTATATGTAAACCTTGTTACAATGTTTCAAAATGTACGTCCACTCCCCCATCCATACAGCCAACTAAGTGGGCAGTGGTGGCCTAGTGGTTAAGACACTGCCTTTGAGACCGGGAGGTTTCAGGTTCGAGTCCCGGCCCGGGCACTACTGAGGTTCCCTTGAGCAAGGTACCGTCCCACTACACTGCTCCCCGGGCCCTGTTGGTAGCTGCCCGCTGCTCCACGTGTGCACGTGTGATGGGTTAAATGCAGTTTCGTTGTGGTGCTTGAGCGTGTTCACAGTGACAGTCACTTAAAAAAAAAAAGCTGCAAAACTGCCTGTATTAAAATCATAGCTCTTGTGATGTAACCAAACCAACAGTTTTCCATATTTCCTTATTCAGCCTACAGCAGTTTAGCTCCGCCCCATCACGCTGAAGTTGTAAGGAGTGTTTAGGCCCTTGCTGCCTTTTGAATAAGCTGCGATACAGGGCAGCCAGTCCGAACAGGGGTTATTTACATATGCGTCAGTAACAGAAACGGGTAGATTAATTCTAAGGGATAAACAGAGGATGTAAAATGGTAATGTACAGATAGAAGGGAAATATCGTGTACGGGCCCTTTAAGACCACCTTGGCCAATCAGGGGATTTAATGAATAAAGAGAAAATAATGAGACTTTTGTTGGATTACAGCCAGTAACTCTCACCTGGAGCTGTGATTGGTCAGCCTGGTGGTGGTAGTAGGTTGTGTATTTTGGTTTGCTGTTTTTAACGACTTCAATATCCGCTTCTTTGATTGGTTGGAAAATATTTTTGGCTTGTGTAAATCATTGTACGCTAAACAGGAAGGGGAATTCCACAGATTTTCCAAAATTCCCCCGTAATTCGGTGGTTGAGATGTAAGCAGAAGTTCAGAGCAGGTTCGGTGTGAAAGTTGCTGAGTCAGAACAGTTCAGAGTGGTGGTGAATGGAACCAGGCGTCTGCCTCTGAAAGCGCCCGTGTGCATGTCGTCATGCTGCTGCGACGGACTGTGAGGGGAAATGACTGCTGTGAAACGGTTTTAGTTAACTTGTGAAACGTGTGTGTTGTAGTGATTAAAGCTTGTATGCGGCTGATTTTAGCAGCTCATTGTGGACTTGCCTCCGTGGCGAGTGGCGAGTCTGAATCCTGGACTTGGCTTATAGATCTGAAACCTCACAGTGCGGAGTTTTATGATCGGTTCTCAGCTTTTTGAGACTTAAAGGACTTGCTTTGTCTCAAAATCTCAGGATTAAGAGAATAAAGTGAATAAACTGATGTGTTAATAAAATATTAACAGTAATATTTAATATTTACAGGGAGATTCCAGCAGGTTTTAATCCTTTCTGAACTAATAATTGGCTATAATGCGTTATAACTTTAAAAATGGATGCAGACTCCTCTCGCTGTGTGTGTGTGTGTTTGCAGGGCAGAGGTGATTGAAGAAGTGGTGTGTGTGGTGTGCAAAAGAACAGAACAGACCGTTTTCCCTCTGAATGAAGCACAGTGTCTGAACTTTACTGCCA
This sequence comes from Arnoldichthys spilopterus, assembly GCA_037974385.1. Taxonomy (NCBI): domain Eukaryota; kingdom Metazoa; phylum Chordata; class Actinopteri; order Characiformes; family Lepidarchidae; genus Arnoldichthys; species Arnoldichthys spilopterus. Next base: position 14,536 of record JBBPDA010141169.1, read on the forward strand.
GAACAGAGTAAAAGCTTGAGCTCAGAATTCACTTCCTATAGCTTGTGCAGTGTGTGTGTGTGTGTGTGCAGATTTGAACTACGTACGGTGCTGTATGTGCGCTCTATGGCCGCTCTCTATGCCCGCTCTGTGGCCGCTCTCTATGCCCGCTCTATGGCCGCTCTCTATGCCCGCTCTATGGCCGCTCTCTATGCCCGCTCTATGGCCGCTCTCTATGCACGCTCTATGGCCGCTCTCTATGCACGCTCTATGGCCGCTCTCTACGGGCTCTCTACCTAAGTGAACAAAGCCGCCACTGAGACGTTATGATACGATACTAAAATACGATATTATCCTGGTATTTGGGCCATGACGATATTATTGTGATGGTTCTGCTGTAACGCAGCCTGTAGTACTAGCTCTCAGTGGTGGACCATGTTCCACTCTTGCGGACTTCAGACGCGACATATGAAGGGTGTGTACCAACCCCCCCACCCCCCCCCAAAAAAAAGCTACCAATCTGTAATGTCAAACGGTGAACATTCTGACAGGTTCTAGCTTTTAAAATAACAAAATTAATGGCGCATTAATAGCATAGCCTACTATTGGAGTGTGATCCACATATTTACTGCAAGATTATTCACAGTATTCTCACCTGTGCATTAAGCACATTAGCAGTATTTAGTTTTTTTTAACTGTCACAGTTATCAGAACCAGTGTATTGTGACCCCCTGCTGCTGCACACCTTCAGAAGTCAATAATTCAACATTACAAAAATGTTTTCGCTACACTCTTACTATTCTGTAAGTTTAATTATTTATTTACATTTTTTATTAATTTGTTTGTATATGACATGCATCCATGCTGAATATTGCTCCCTTTGCTACTCTGTGATTTAATTTAGGATCAGTCTTTTCACCTGGTGTCTGTCTCAGTTTATTCACATAATAAAAATTTAGAAAATGATCATAAACGGCTGAGGAACAGCTTAAACTAATGACTAGTTGACTAGGACTGATCTTTAGTCATGGACGGCCCGCGGCCAGAGGCGTGGCTGTATCAGCAAATGTGTGCTTATAGATCGTATCATGATTGGACAGACATTTAGATTGGACTGATATTTAATTCTGTGTCCTTCACTCTGGAAGAGCAGGATGTTTAGGTTGCTTCTTTTTAAAACATTTTTTAGAATTAATTTTTAAAGCTTTATAGAAAATTTACATAACTTACATAGCATGTGATATATTTTGGGGCTTGTCTTCAGCCTGCGAATCCCACATCGGTGCTTAGCGAGTTTTAAATGAAGTATTTGATCCTAAAACCAAGAGGAAATGTTTTTACTATAAGAACATGATTTTGGGAATTAAAGTTCGCCAAAGCTCCGCCCCTTTTTGGTTTGAAGAGGATATAAAACCGCTATAGTAGGGTTGGAGACGTGACGTCTGGTTCCATTCACCACCAATGTAAAGAATCCCAGTCTCACACCAGACTCTGCAGGAGTCTGTTTACACTGAATTATGGGGGAATTTCAGACCGTGGTGGAAATCCCCTTTAAACACTATGTGAATACCAAGGGAGGAGTCTGTTAGCCTGTCGGCTCTGTGCGGAGCTAGCTGCTAATGTAAGTTGTTAGTTGTTTTTGTGCTGTTGGCCTACTATGTGCACTATAGGTTCTTTAGATGTGGGAGGAAAAAGCTGATTGTGTCGTGTTTTTGTTTTTTTTTTCAACAAGATAAAGTACAGTAGCTTCAACTCTAAGTGAATGTGATCTGAGCTCCTAGGTGTGTACGCTATGTTTGCGGCAGTTGATTGACTTTGATATTGTTTCGTTCACATTCTTTTCCCTCTGTTTAACTCCAGCCTGCAGTCCAGACTGTAATTCTGTATGTTTACCTGTGGGGGGCAGAATTCAGACAGTCCAGAGTGTAGTTCTGTGTGTTTACCTGTGGGGGGCAGTAATCAGACAGTCCAGAGTGTGTTTAACTTGTGGGGTTTGAGCTTCATCCTTCACTGTAGTAGTGAATATGAATCTGTCTTTTTTTAGACCTGAACCCTTAGGCTGTTGTGTTAAAAATCCTCCTGATCTGCAACATAGGCAGAGAAACATGGCCGTTGCTACTGGGTTCACCTTCTGACACACAATCATGGGATATATCCACTCTTCCAGAATGATACACTAATAGCATGTAAACACAAGACATTTTCTTGAAACATGTATGGGCTCATTTACTCCAATGAGCAGAAAAACCGTTCGTGTTCCGTCTGCAGTCACCTGACGCCACAGACGCCAGTCACATGCTTGATTCAGACGTACATGTGGACAAAGGCTTAGTTTGTTGCATACGTCTCCTCTGGTAACAGCCTCTGAAGTCCACAAGATGGTGCAAGACCTGTTTCTTTTCTCGTGGGAACGGTAAAGGATACTAGAGTGGGAAAGACAGCTGCAGACATGTTCTTGTCTTGTCACCTCTGTTCCGGTGTTGTGGTGTTTGCTCCTTGTGCAAACACCGTCCAGTTAAATTCCAGTGTCCAGTTATTTTTCCCCGTTTACTGTGACCATCACCACCAGGTATCTGAGAGCAGCCATGGTGGGCATAGTGTATAGGAACACCCACTTGGTTGTGCCCATAGAATTTGGTGTAGAGCTGTAAAACAAACTTTTGGCTTTATTTTATTTTTTTTTAAAGTTATTCTAACTGTAGAATAAGACATTAGGCTCCGTTAAGGTGTGGGATTTTGTTTTTCCTCACTAAAATAAGTTAAATTAAAGGGTATATTAGGTTTAAGCGGTGTTTCTGAAGAGTAAGGATGGTGGTGAAGAGCAGAGCTGTGTTACTGGTGTTAATCCTGCCCAGATCTGAGCTGCTGCCCCCTACAGGTCACACTGTGAACTCGCTCATTTAAAAATGAGAATAATCTTAAATCATTTGAATATTCGACCTTAACAGTAATGTTTGATATGTTTCTGCTCTAAACTGGACAAAATATTCCACAAAGTCACAAACAGTGTAATGATTCACATACAGATATAATGATGTTTTCTGATGTATCGCCCGCCCTAATCCCAATAATTCGACCAGCACAAACGCACACTCCGAAGTGTGTGTGTCGATGTGTGAGAGATGAGCTGAATCCAGCCCAGCCCTTTTCTCTTTATCAGTCAGTATGTGTGTTTGGGCTGGGCTGCTCTGCTGTGAGCTGATCACCGCACACTGTGTGTGTGTGTGTGTCTGTGTCTGTGTCTGTGTGTCGGTGTCTGTGTGTGTGCGCGTGTCCCCGTCACCTAAGGACGAGAGACTCTTCCGTTAGTGCTGGAGAAGCGTGACTGAGCGCGTGTGTGAGAGAGGGTGGTGATGTCAGCGTATGGGTCATGTGACCTGTTGAGAGTTTTCCTCCATATTTGGTGTGATGCAGCAGAGCTTCAGATTTAACACCACTGCTATTAATGATGATAATTCAGCCTAATTGACTAGTGTAAAAAGCCAGTTTGCTCTTTGTTCTCCACTCTGCTGTGATGAAGTGTAGATTTTATTTTGCCAGCCTCGTAGTTAAACACACTGATGCATTTACTCATCAGCCACATCACTCTGGCTGTAACAAAGAATATCTGTATCAAGGCAACGTCCAAAATAGCGCCAGATCCCGTGTATCGATATGACCTAAGAATCCATGTGTTCACTCCACAGTTAATTCTCCTTCACTTTACTGTGAGCAGTGTGGCAATGGCACATGTCAGGGGGGTGGGATATATTGGGCAGCAAGTGAACAGTCAGTTCTTGAAGTTGATGTGCTGGAAGCAGGAACGTAAGGATCGGAGCCAGTTTGACCAGGCCCTTATTGTGATGTTCCAGACGACGACATCAGAGCGTCTCCAGTAGTTTGTACCTACCAAAAGTGATCCAAGGAAGGACAAATGTGGTCATGGGCACCCAAGGCTCACTGATGCATGGGAGAGTGAAGGCTACGCTGTCTGGTCTGATCCCACAGAAGAGCTACTGTGGTGATGCTGACTCTGATAGAAAGCGGTCAGTACACACAGTGCACCGCAGTCTGAGCTGTTTCAGCAGCAGGAGGGACACACTGTATTTTAGGGAGGTGGTCCTAATGGTATGGCTGATCACAGTGTGCTTGGTTGGCCTTTATGGTGCCTCATTTAGAAAGCAGCCTAGGCTAAAACACTCAGTGGGTGTAGCTAAACTCTTGGAGGCTGAGTGGGTGGGGCTAAGCTTCCCTTAAATACAGAATACTTTGTTACAGCAGTCAGTGTGGGGATTTCGCCCCCCTCCCCCCCAGGGTTTTGTTGTTTTTTTGGTGCGGTCTTGTAGTTCAGGTGGTAGTTTTTGATGCAGATGTGGCTCTTACTGTAGTGCTTGGTGCAGTGCTGGAGTTCTTTGCACAGTTTGAGAGTTCTTGGTGCCAGTGTCAGGGTTCCTGGTGTAGTTTTGGGGTTCTTTGTGTAGTTGCTCTAGTAGTTTGGAAGTTCTTGGTTCGGTTTTCTTCTTGGTGCAGGCTGGAAGTTCTAGGCGGTGCTCGCTCAGAGATCTTGTGTACCTGCAAACACAGGCCTGAGTTCTGTTTCTGCAGTGTTTAGTGTAAACCTGAGGAGAAGCAGTGAGAGGTTCTGGTGGTGTGAGGAGACTCTACCTCACCTTTACATAAACAGTACTGTGTTTCTTACTCCACACAGTTTGTGTCTTTGCTGACTCATGGCTCCGTCCTCATGGGCCCATGATGTTTTGCCTAGGATTTTGTTGCTGAGTCATTCCTTAGACTGTGTGTGTGTGACACTGGAGGAAGTCCTGAGGTAAACTGTAGTCACTGCCTCCATGCTTTTATCTTCCCAAGCAGTCACTTCAGCTGTTCCGTATTTTAACTAAATATAGTCCGCACCCTCTGGTACAGGGTTCTCCAGCCCACCTACACCCTCTGTCTGTTGGTTCTTCTGTTCAGGGCTCCTTGGTCCAGTGAAATTCAGTCCTGCTCTATTCTGTGTAATTAAAGAGCTTCTTCTGTTACTGCGCTTCTAAGACTTGTATGTAAATAACATCTCAGGAGCGACGACAATGTTTTTGCCGAATTTGGAGGATTTTTAGCATATCATCAAGATTCAGGTCTAATAAAGACACTGATCCATATTTCACTACTACAGTGAAGAGTGAAACTCAAACCCCCACAGGTTAAACACAGTGTGGACTAACTGACTACTGCCCCCCACAGGTGTAAACACAGAATTACAGTCTGGACTGACTGATCACTGCCCCCTCACAGGTGTAAACATGGAATTACAGTCTGGGCTGACTAACTACTGCCCCCCACAGGTGTGAAAACAATTAGTCAGTTTTAAGCCAAAATACTGTGATTCTCTGTGAAGTGTGCAATCATTTTTGCAATTTACACACACACACACACACACACACACACACACACACACACACACACATTCCCCTTGATTTCATTGTTCTTTAGTGATGTGATACTGAAACCACATCCTGGTAAATTTACCTGGTAAAAAGCATTACAGCTGGTAGTAACACCATCTTTTTTTATCCTTTAATAGCGGGTGGCAAACAGCTGTCAGGAGCATTGCTGCCACCTGCTGGTGGTGGGAACACAGATAAATGATGTAACATTTGGATGTTGTGACCTCTTCCTTTCTCTAGACCCAGTTAAGTTTGGCAGAACATTAAAGTGCAGGTATTTGAGCTGAGCTGCGGGCACATGAGACATGAACCTGGATTTAAAAGGTCCATGGCCTACAGTTGTTCTGTGTATAAACTGCAAGTGGACCATTGGGGGAGGGGGAAATGCAGATCAGCCATAACATTAATACCACCTGCCTAATATTGAGTAGTTCCCATCATGCTGGTGAAACAGCTCTGACTGTGGTGCACTGTATGTTTTAACCCCTTTCTATCAGTCAGCATTACTTTTTAAACCAGAGTGGCTCTTCTGTGGGATCAGACCAGATGGTGGAGCCTTGACACAGTTTTTAGTACTAGGAGCTGCCGTTTACACGGCAAACGTTTTACAGTTTATTAACGGCAGCTACACCAATCACCATACACTTTCACCTGCACAAGGTACCGGGCACTTTAGATGGTCTAGCCTTTACTCCTTATGTGCCCATGACCCACCAGTCTTCCATGTCTGGATCACTTTTGGTAGGTACTAACTACTGCACACCTGGAACACTCAATAGTCTAGAACATCACAATAAGGCCCAGTGGCTCCGATCCTTACGCTCCTGCTTCCAGCACATCAAATTCAAGAACTGCTTGTTCACTTCCTGCCTAATATATCCCACCCCCCACCCCGCCATTGTAATGAACGGCCATTGTCGGTGGTCTTAATGTTTTGGCTGATTGGTAAGTTTGCTGTGTTGTCTGTGTACTGGTCTGTTGTGGAAAATGGGGCGTAAAGTGTTCACACTGGTGAAAATCTGGGCTGGGCCTTGGGAACGATGGGAATTTGGGAGCTCTAAACTGCTAAAGGTTTATGTGGCACGAAGACTATGTGCATGTTTGTAAGTAGGGGCAGTAGAGTGTAGTGGCCGTGTTTGGGGTGGGGGTGGGCTTTGTCTGACGTGTGATCACATGTAAGGAGCTTTATGACTGATGCTTAGTGAGTTTAAGAGAGCAGACAGTCTCTCTCTCTCTCAGTCTCTCTCTCTCTCAGTCTCTCTCTCTCTCTGTCTCTCTCTCTCTCTGTCTCTCTCTCTCTCTGTCTCTCTCTCTCTCTGTCTCTCTCTCTC
>JBBPDA010141214.1:0-21260 GCA_037974385.1 Arnoldichthys spilopterus
CAGCGTCTTTACTTTCTGAGGAGACTGAGGAAAGCCCATCTTCCACCACCGATCCTCACCATGTTCTACAGAGGGACTGAGAGCATCCTGAGTAGCTGTATCACTGTTTGGTTCGAAAATTGCACGGTCATGGAGCGCAAGGCCCTGCAGCGAATAGTGAGGTCAGCTGAAAAGATCATCAGAGTCTCTCTCCCCTAAATTTTACACCACACCTTTACTTATATTTATTACTTCTATTACTGAACTTTGCTGCTACTTTCTTCCTGCCCCTTGTGTCATTGTTTAAAATTTACAGTATTGTATTCTAGCACATCCTGCTACCTCGCACCTGGTAGTCCCATAACTGCACTGATCACTGTTGCACTGTCTTAGAACCTGTCTGTCTTTGCACTGTCTTTGCACTCTCCTGCAATGTTTGCACATCTTTGCACACAATGCACTTTATGCTGTTAGTTGTATAGTGTTTGTGGTCCTGTGTTTCATGTAGCACCGTGGTCCTGGAGGAACGTTGTTTCGTTACACCGTGTACTGTGTGAACTGTATATGGTTAAAATGACAATAAAAGCCTACTTGACTTGACTTGACTTGAATTACTTTGCTTGAAACATTTTCACAGTCCAGCTTTCAGACTATAATTTTTGTACTTTTATTTATTTTATTACTTTTTATTTGTTATTGTGTTTCACTTATTATTATTATGAAAGTGAATGTGACTATTTGTCATTGTGAACACAGGCATTTATGTGACCTCTGCATTTACCCCATCACATGTGCACACGTGCAGCATCAGGCTATCAACAGCGCCCAGGGAGCAGTGTAGTGGGATGGTACATTGCTCAAGGGTACCTCAGTAGTGCCCATGCCAGGACTTGTGACCTTCAGTTTACTAGGGCAATGTCCCTAATCACTAGGCCCCCACTGCCCATACCCATTATATATACGTATATGCCCATTATTATTATTATTATTATTGTTATATGTTAATGTCTCTCCTGCTTCTGTCTTGTAGGTGTTGGTGTATTATACAACCTTAGAAAAAAGTTACTAAACTGTCACTCAGGTGGTGCCTCTTGTATCACTGTGTTGGTACCCTCAAGGGTAAGCTTTCAGTACTTATAGTTAGGAAACATAATTCTCCCCTATTCCACTGCAGTCATATTCTAAGTTGTACTGACTCCATACATCCCGTCCTGGCTCTTGGCTTTCTATTTTACTTTTCTATTCTAAAATATTAGCCCCTTTCCACTGGGAAAAAAAACATATCATCACTGTGCAAGAAAAGACTATCTCCAAAATGGTAACTTCTCAGGAGACAAAAACATTCCTTACTTCTAATATAAGTTAATGAAAGAACAATATAGAACAAGTGATTCTGGATCATTTCTTTTGGTCTGTTCATCACGAACGTTTCCTACAATATAAAGGACAGCTGCTGTGTGGATGAATTTTTAGAAAAATATACACTGAAAAATAAATAAAAAAGATATGTGTTTTTTACTGGACAGAGACAATATATAAGGTCATGGCCCATGTTGAACCTCTAAGTGTATATTTACATAGTTTTTACTTTGATGAACAAAACATGGACCTGCACAGTACCTTTTAATCTGACAGTGTAGAGACCAGAGCAGCAGTGCCCCAGTGGCTGTTGTAGTCATTACCACAGCATAATTCCTAGTTCAGGGTGTAATTTAGGTGAAAGGAATAAATGCAGAGTCATGTGTATCTGTGTATCCCACGGCAGACCAGATAAAACTTGATCACACTCAGTAATTCAATCAAACACAGGACCTCAGTGTGATACGGGCTGGGATTTAGATGGGCATGAGGAGGTGAAATTGAGTTTTTAGCTGAAATCTACCTTTCTCTTGCTGTGTTATTAGGAATGACTATGCACTTATAGCAGAGAGAGAAAACAAGAAAAAGAGAGAGATGCAGTCATATGCTCTGTTTAATAATAAGGCAGTGCAAATGTGTGTGTATGTGTGTGTGTGTGTGTGTGTGTGTGTGTGTGTGTGTGTGTGTGTGTGTGCTGTTTGTTTACTGCTGTGAATCACTAGTTAAACTCAAGAGATTTTTGAAGGAGGACCAAAAGTCTGGGATTGCCACAGCACACACTTATTTATACACACTTCTCCACGGCTCTGAATCTCTGTCAGATGCTGTGCTGATGCCCAGTGGAAAAAATGTGCAAGTCCAGTAATCGTGTGCCCAGCACTAAGCCTGCATTAACCATTCCTCTCTCTGTTTCCTGCTGTTCATCTCATGCTCTGTAATATGTGTGATTTTAAAAGTATCAGTTTTCTTATTTTGTGAAAGTAAATCTATTCTGAAATGTGCTGAAACTGCTTAATAAAGCAACCGTTATGGCATTTAAACATGGGTAGTTACCATGTGATGCCCTTATAGGGGTAGGAACACCCTTATTTAGTACATTTTTGATTAAAAAAAAAAACAATTAAGAGAGCTTGTGGAATGTGTGTATATGTTTGGATGTGTGTGTGTAACCAGTTTTCTCATTACTTTTGTCCTGTCCACCTTCACTATGTCCACTTGTCCCCCTGTCACACGATGCTACCAAGCAGGGAAGGTGATGGCTATGGCAAATGCTTCCTCTGTAAAGCAACACAACATCACTGAACAGCCTGACACACTCTAGAAGCAAACTCTAGCTGCTAACCTCTCTTACACCCCCCACTAAGACTGAACCAAACAACACTTACTCAGACAATTGCACAACTTAGAATATCTCTACGTTCAAAATTCAAGTAGCCCCACATTTATTTATTCTGTTACTGGTTTACTTCAGTAATGAGTCCAAACTCACCATTCAGCTCACAAAATTGATACCAGGTACCACTGAGGTACCCTTGAACGAGATACCATCTTGCTACACTACTCTTGGGGGATGTTGATCTGCCACTGCTCCATGTGTGGATGACTTAATGCAGAGGTCACATTTCATTGTGATGAGATGTGTTCACAATGACAAATGTTGTTTTTCAATACTAATGATAAATGAATAAGTTTGGAATAATCAAACAAATATTTTCAAATGTTTTAGTGCTACTTTGCTTCCTCCAAAACCTTTGTTCAGTAAAACACACTATTATATTATATTAAAAAAAAATAAATGTGGCTATGCTTTGTTAATCATAGGCCTTGTACTAAACCTAGCTTGCAGAGGTTAAGAAAACTGCAACTGGGCTAATAAGTCAGACTTCAGATGTGGGTGCAAAATGAGAACAGAGACCTGCATGCTTTGTAAGTGTTTTGCTTTCTGTAAATCTAACGAGGCTGCATTTTCTGTATTGCAGTAATCAAACCTAGTGTGATTAATAGCTAATGTATAGATGAGTCACACACTGCATGCATCTGGGGAGTCAGTAGTACACATGCGTGTTACAGCAATTCATTTATCATTACTTTCTTCATTGGCGTGGAGCTAATTGTCTATTTAACACACCTTGTAGTCATTGCTTTTAGTCTGACTGAAGGGGCACGGGGTGGCACATGTTAAACATCACCTTTAGCTGCTTAATTATAGTGGATCCAGTTAAAAGAATTATCAGATGATTTGGTATTAGCTGCCTAAGTAGACTTTTTTTGTATTCGCAGTCCTGAGGATGACTCATTCCAGCTGCTGTCACTAGCAGATTTAACTGCATGTATAATTGGATGCAGAAAGTGTTGATGAGGAAGAAAAGTGAGAGAAAGTGAGAAAAACATCACCCTGTTGAGTAATTTCAGAATGTTTTGCACAATAAACAGAAAGCCTGAGGTTTGCAGATTTATAAAAAAAAAATTACAAAGCAGCAAAATATACATACAAATAAACATAAATGCAGTTAGATGAAAAAGTTATTAATGGTTAATAATAAACAAAATATTTTTGAGCATTTGCATATGACATGTGACATTTAATATAAGAAAATATGTATACGTTTCGTGTTAAATTTCAAAACAAAAACCATGAAGATTGCACATCTAAAGAGACTAACAGAAGTGAACGGAAGCTGAAGCTGGAGCATGCGAGTCCAGCTTGGGCAGGTCTAATTGTAGTCTTGCTAAGAGTCTGGGGGGCATAGAGACATATGTGTGGTATGAAGTAGTTCTAAATTTGCAGTTTCCTCAGTGAGAACTAAAGAGCAGTTATGGACATGGAAGCAGACCCTCTGTTAATGGCCTGTGTTGATTGGGTCATGCCCGTTTACACTCATCAGTATCCCATCATACTAATTTCACACAGCCTGGATGGTGGTGTGGAAACACTATCAATTTTCCACGTGTCTAATTCTCATTTCCCATCTTCCTCTCCAAACTCTGGTGATTTTAGCTAGTCTCTGTTAATAGGTTACATATGCTTGTGACTTGTGACTTTGCTCTTTTTCAGTTTAGTTGAATAAGTGAAATAATCTAGATTTAATGTTAATATTAAACTCACATACCAGAATGGCTCACTGAAACATGGGGCTGTCAAGAGCTCAATATGTGTTGTCTGCTTCTGCAGCTGATTAAAAACATGTCTTTACACACCACCACTAAAACCACAATAATACGTTTAGCAAAGGGTTGTTCATTTGCTTAGAAGAAAATAATTACAGTTAAAATGTGGACATTTCTCATTAACAGTGCTATTTAAGCCCACAAAACCTCTGTAAAGTTACAGCCATGGATTTATGAATGTGACTGATAAATATGCAAATTGGGTTAATTACATTCTTCATCAGCTTTATGGACATTTCTTTATTCCTGGGCACCGTGGGAGTTCCTGCTTCAAGGAGATACAGTGACAAAGCATCAGAGATTTAATGCAGTATTACACAGGGAATGAGACAGAGTAAGTGACTGTCCATTTGTGCTTGAGTAATGCAATAGGACATCACCTTGTCCTTATTAAAATGCAACTAGCTTTGTTCACTGGCAAACAGCTTTATAAAATAAACACTTGAGTGGCGGTCTGTTCCACTGACTAATGAAATACACAGAGTGATCTGAAGTCATCTCCATTCATTCTAATGACATGGCCCCACACAGCTGGTCAGCAGTATCTCAGGCAATAAAAGAAGAGGAAAGTACACAACTGATGTCTTTATCTGGCATTCCGACAAAAGACATGTAGAACTACTCTGTCAATGTTATAGGCTGTACTTACTATGAAGGAAAGTTGGTAAATGGATAACCTCATGTTTATAAGTAAATTAATACATTCATTTGAAGTTAAATCTGCACATTGATGCAAACAATAGAAAGTAAACTGATCATTCTTTCAAGAACTCAAGTGATCTGCTGAAATTGGACGCTGCCTTTAGTAGCCAAAACAAATGGTTGTCTGCTTAAATTAAAGGCAGTTGGACTCAACAGTGATCCTTACAACTTACTAAAGAACCAGTGATCCAGGGCCAATGACATGTGGTAAGGAATCAGGTTTCTTGAGTTCATTTTTTGAGCTTGTCCAGTGTGTCCAGTGACCACTGCTCTTTAGAAAGCTTTAAGGATCACTGTTGAGTCGTATGTTGTGGTGGGAAAGTGGTGTCAATGCATACCACATCATTTAGACTGTAAAAACAATAATATATTTATACTGTAGTTGTTTATTAAAGGCTTTTCATTAACTAGATTATGAACTGTATTCTTTTGGCTTGTGTTTACAGTGAGGGACTGGGCGAATATGAGACTAAGGCTTACTCATTGAGCTGTGTTCAATCACTGATGCTGTATAGTCCTCAAAATGTCTGAAATAGCAGGGTCTTTCTTTTTAACTGCCCAAATAATCATATCAATGCTGCACCACTGACTGAAATGGAAGGTAATTGTGAAGGATTAAAAGGAATTTTGAATAGGGAGGGACTTTTGTTTCCATGTTTATAACTAGCAGGTGCAGTGCTATGATATCAACACAGAACCAGATTCACAACAATTACTGTGCCCCATTCATCACCAGCTAAAGAGGAAAAATAAGACTGAATGGATTGTGGGGCCAAGCACCAGGCGAGGTGCATAGGACTGCTAAAAATATTGGAGGATAAAAAATTTGGACAACTCCACAAATCCACAAAGCAGCAGTAAATCCATGATCATGACAGTGTAATTTGCTTCTTCATGCCACATAATCCACTTTGCCCATTTAAAGTGCACTGGAAAGCTCCACTTTAATGTGTTGAAAGCTCTCCATGAATGTGTTGATAGTTCTTTTGTAAGTTTGCTGATCTGCTATTATCATCATTCAAAGTCACCCTCCCCTTATATCCATGTATAATCAGTGTCTATTGTTTGACAGTTTTTCTCACCAGTGCCTCCACTTAATTTCTTCCACTCCAAATCCCCACCGAAACCTCTCTTTACCCACAGCAGTTTGATGTCCAGCCCAACCTTGAACATTTTAGCTGTAATCATGATTCAGATGATTTATTGTCTGCTTTGCTCAGTGTCCTTCATGTCTGTCACTGTCCCAAATTAATAAAAAAGTAGAATTCTTTGTAAAAGTTTCTCGTAATGTAAAGAGCAACTGCTGTGCTGAATGATATAGAAAAAAAAGTGAAATATGCAACTTTCTTTGGACAGTGATGGTATATACCTACATTAGCTGGCTTATTTCCTTACCACTTTTTATTTACAGCTTGTGTGTATGGTTTGTTTGTATGAACAGAGTTATAGAAATTAAGAGAATACAATAATTTTTATTAGATTTTTACTGATATGTTTATGAATTCTGAGTTTTACAGTAAAGGGAGATCTCAACTGTTTGGTAGAGGTCTGAATATGGAAAACAATAGGGTTGTTTGGTAAAATTGGGTTTTTTCATTTTTTCTTGTTGTGTCATTAAAGGGTTAATGGTCAAGACAAGTGGGACCCACACAAAACCGTTAAAAGAGCCCACAGAGGGTTAGGCTTTAATTGGACTGGCCAGCTATTGCACTGCTATTAGCCCATATGGGCCCTAGCCCATTAATTTACCCATGCTAAGCCCTTGCCCAGCTGGAACCCAAGAAGTCCACATGGGGTAAATCACACATGGGGCCCACACGGACATGTAAAATCATAACATGAAATGATTCTCAACAGTGTCTAAAATTGTTCTACCTGTCTAATGTTGTCTATTTGTTCTTTGTGCTTACTCAAAGTGTAAGTGGCGACATCAGGTTAACCCTGGGAACTGAATCTCACGGTACATGGACGGGATGATGAATTTAAGAATCGACGGCCCGCTTTATTAATCGCTTTGCTCGATGACTCGGACAGCTCGAATCGGTTCCCTAAAATGACTCGTAGCTCATCACTTCTGCCGCGCACGCAACGATGCACGGAAGTGACGTTAGTGTAGAACGTAAAAGTGTGCGCGGGGAATTTCTTTGTTGACATCCAGGTGCAGAGTTAGTTAGCAGTACAGCGAGACTGTCTTTACCTTCAGAAGCAGTGCACAAAACTAGTTTGCTTGCACGTTGTTTGGTCACGATGTCTGATTTGAACGAGGCGGATTTACCGCCGAACTTGTCATGCCTGAAAGTAAGTTCAGCCCATAAAAGCTTTGCTAAGTCTCTCAATACGAGTGGGAACCCTGCCTGGGCTAACGTTAGCTAAGCTAATATAGCAACTGGATTGTAGTTATCTGTGATATCTGTTATCTGTGATCAATTCTGCAGTCTTTAAAATGCCTGGCATTTCTCAGCATACCCATAAACGACAAAAGGTTTATTCCCTTGTCATTATTGATGGCAAGCTAAAGGTTTCCCTGGACGACGCTAACGTTTATCAGCTCGTATTCGTAATAGTTTAACGCTAGTTTATGATTCACAAGTAACATCAATGGCAATCTTACCTTCTTAGTTGAACGACACAGTTACTGTAATCGCTACATTGAACTATTTTGTTCAATCTGTTTTGTCAGACTATAGACACTTTGCTCCGATGCCCCATTTGCTTTGACTTCTTGAACATAACCATGATGACACAGTGCTCTCATAACTGTAAGTATGTTTGTCTCATTGTTTATCATGCTCAGCCGAGTATGAAACATACGTATTTTAGCAGGAAGATTCATCACTGTATCTATTGATTAGTGTGAACTGTACTTTGGGGTTGTCTTGTGGAGTATCAGACATGTAAGGTATGAAATAATTCACACTGAAACACTCACTTAACAATTGGATGTTTGATTTCTCTGCAGTTTGTTCATTGTGTATACGGAAATTTCTTTCCTACAAGCTATTGTGTCCAGTTTGTAACACTGTGAGTATCAGACTTTTAAGCATTTTTACACTGAGAAATGCAAATGCTACTTTGTTGTTCTATTAAGTCTTATTTTATTTAAGATGTGACACTATTACTGTCTTCTAGTCCACCAGCTATTCAAAAAAGCATCTGACCTCTTGTTATTAGGAACTTATATGTAGAACTTATATATAAATAGTGTCTGTTTGCAGTTGATGTGGTCTAAATATGCATTAAAAAAATGGTTCTTTTGTTTTACCACTTTGCCTACAAAACCACACAGACTGGCAGATTTAAACGTCCCTCAAATTTTACTTAAAACTGAACTGGATCCAGCTATCCATGCTTGTCTGGTGTAAAACATTTGTGACAAACATTTGTTTACTAGGCCAAATGCTTGTAGCAGTTATCCTCTCTGCACATCAATGAGCCTTTTGTGTGTGAAGTGATGTGAACGTGAATTATTTGTTATTGTGAACACACTCAATCATACACAAAGTGCACCACAACAAAATGTGACCTCTGTGTTTAACCCTGGTGCA
Organism: Arnoldichthys spilopterus; assembly: GCA_037974385.1. Classification (NCBI taxonomy): domain Eukaryota; kingdom Metazoa; phylum Chordata; class Actinopteri; order Characiformes; family Lepidarchidae; genus Arnoldichthys; species Arnoldichthys spilopterus. Next base: position 8,754 of record JBBPDA010141214.1, read on the forward strand.
CTGGTGGAGCAGTGGGCAGCTATCAACAGCGCCTGCAGAGCAGTGTAGCCAGGCAGTACCATGCTTAAGGGAACGTGTGACCTTCTGTTCACAAGAGCAAGGTCCTAACCACTAGGCTGCCACTGCCCAGAGCAGCATATGGGCCTAGTTGGTGAAATAGAAAGCATTCACCTTACCCAGTTTTAAGAACTTTCACCTGAATTTTATTTGAAGCTGTAGGGGTATGTGGTGCTCCTTTTTATTAAAAGCAAGCTTTTTTTCTTTGTTGACATGTGGCACTATTCTGTGATTGGTAATAGAAAAGACTAATGGTCCTGACCTATCAAAGACAGCGGTTTATTGAAACATGTCCTATCTGGCTGTATTTTAGCCCAGTCACAGGTCAGAGTGGAATTAGTTTCATCTTGTGTGATGTTTCCACACAACTAAAGTACCCTGTTTAGCAAACAAAAATGACTTCTTCTCCTTCTTTTTGCCTGTACACTGCTCTGTTTTTATGGCACTGTATTTCAGTCACTCTCCTCGACTTGTCCACTGCTGCTCACAGAACCATTTTTTGGGTTTATTTAGCCAACTAGTTTACTGCTCTATGCAGTCCGTACTGTGTAGTAATATTAAGCAATATCCATTATCACACGGTTGGCTTAGATTCCTGGAGCCGGTCAGGTTTTAAGTAGTGATACATTTACTGAATAAATAGGTCACAGTTTCTCTAAGTTATCTACTCTCATTTCAGCCAATGACTGAACAAGATCTGAGGAACAACCGGATATTAGATGAGCTTGTTCATAACTTCCAAACTGCAAGGTAAGTTCTTGTACTTTTAACTGTGCTTGGTAGATATTTAACAGCAGAAGAAATGCTCAATATATATATAAAAATAAAACATTTTTTGTAGATTAATTTAGAAAATAAATAAAATTTATTATGACATGAAAATATAGCTGAAAAGCTATAGATTCACCATGCTAACAAAGTCTCTTGGACCTAGCGACCTTAAGAAATACTTCCTCTGAAGCTGGCTAATGTTTGTCATTTTTGGTGAAAAGCTAATCGATGGAGGAGACCGTAAACTCTTACAGAAACAGGAGAAATGTGTAAAAAATGAATGTACCTGGCACTTAATGTGTTTATGTGAAAAGTATGTTTGGATGCTCAACATTGTATTTTTGATTTACTTGGTTCAGGTTCTTCCATATAAACCGGGTTGGTCTCTGCATGTGATAGGATACGAATATCGTAAAACCAAGTTCATCCAGCATGTATTACCAATAAGCCTCTCAGGAATCAAATTAATTCATAGGATCTAGGTTTAAATGAAATTTTTTATTGAATCCTTTTGCCTCTTTCTTTTATTTACCCTATCATGAGTAGCTTAAAAATGTGTTTCAGTTTACCCAATATTTCTTGACTGCCATGGAATTGGGAATTTCCTTGTTTAAAACATGGGGATTTTATTTTCAATAACTGGATCAATTTTAGTGACTTTCTTCACCTGCAACAGGGGTGATGCTCTCCTATCATGAAGCTTTTAGACATGCTTTACGTAGAGCTTCGCTAAGTCTTATATTCAGACTAATATTAAGCTCTATAACAATCCAGTGGATTTTCTCTTGTAATAGGAAGGCTAAATCAGATATATTTGGTTATAAAAGCTAATCCTGAGAATAGAGTCTGCGGAATAATAATACCCTATGTTCTACAAAGGGCCATTAAAGCACCAAATTGTTTGATTGAAGAGATCAGTAGCTTTTAATCCGAAGTATCATTAGTTTTGGAGTCAGTGTCACTGATGGTCATCAATCTTCTCAATATTGTCTGGGGGCTGAAGGCTTAATTTAGTGGATGGTGAACTAAGAGATGGCCATCGGGCTGCAGAGAGAAGGGGCTTATATGTCTGTTGCTCTCAGTTGCTTAATTTCCTGTTGTTTCACGTTGGTGATGTAAAAGACAAAGTGCAGCAGCAGCAAAGAGAAGGTTATTCTTACTGTCTATCATTACTCTTTCAGTCAGGTATTGCGTGTATGTTCTTAGAAGCGTTGTTCATTAGCTGATAATTTTGATTTGTTCTTTTTCTCTTTTTTCTATTGTTTGAGATTGTAAATAGAGATGATTCTGGCACTTTTGCAACACCTTTGTACTTGAAATGGATAAACTCCATGAAAGAGGTGAAAATAATCCAAAGATCATGTTTGGACGTTTGCCGAACTATTGTTTTTGGGGTCACCAGTCTTCCAAAACTGGATAGGTTTAGAGCAATAAAATTTCACTTGAAGTCATTTCCTTCTTAAAGCACTTTATTTGATTCATGATATGTAAAGTGGCAGCACTTTTTTCATATTCAAATTTAATTTTGTTCTTGGAATTTGGCTTATGTCAGTTTGACTCTTTAAAGAACAATGCTGTTCATGTTTCTTTGCCTCACAAAGCACTGTTAAAGCAGTAATGAGTTTCCTAGGTTCATTTAGCCCACACCTTGAGAGCTTCGGCTTTAAAAGTTTGGCATTTAAGAAATCAGAATAGGTTTTAAAAAAATAAGGTCAGTGGGTTCCTAGTCATTTCCAAGGGTGCCAGTAATCAATAAATTGACCGTACAACTCCATGGTGATTGAAATGTGTTGACTTTGCCCATAAATGCCTTTTTGGTCTTCATGAAACTAAAAACATAGTGATGCATAACAGTATTATATGCAGCGTATGTGTTGCATCAGTAAGTGCATCCGATTACATTTAGCAGGGATTGAGAGAACGTAGGGAGTGCAGGTAGTGACAGTCCTGAGTATTGACTTCGTCTCTGATCTGTCACTGGTTGAGACTGATCTGTCCCCCACCCCCCACCCTCATTTGCTTAGTTCATCTGGGACCTGGTGAGAAACAGAAAATAATTTTCTACAACATTGTAAATGAAGAGAGTATAGTGTTCTGACAGACTTTGAGAGGGGGAGCTATTAATATATATGGTCAAACACGAAGATACTGTATTCTTTCATACCCAGAACATAATGACAAATGAGAAACCTAACACAGTCTTTTGCCTTCTGTCTGTGTGCCACTGAAGGCTTGATTCATCCCTTATTGATTTCAGTAGCCCACGCTGATATTGTGATGTCAGATACTTTTCAGTGTTGCATGTGTGAAATAAAAGGATGTCGATAGTTCTGGGATGTTTTGTTAAGAATGTATGCACAGCATTATTTGCTTAAACTTTATTGGCCATGAAGGTCAGGGCATCTTTCTCTTGTTTGCAAAAGTCTCTTATTTAATTCAGTTCAGTTTTATTTATGTAGTGCTTTTTACAATGGATGTTCTCACAAAGCTGCTTTACAAAATCCGGCTCCAAGCCCCTAATGAGCAAGCCAAGGCGACGGCAAAGGAAAAACTAGCTAGAGGAAGAAACCTTGGGAGGAACCAAAACTCAGTAGGGGAACCCATCCTCCTCTGGCCGACAGTTTTCTTGGTTCCTTTTTGATCAGAGTGCTAATCTAGATTAAATTAGAGGGCTAAGAGCAGTAAATCAGACTTTTCACTAGGGCTCTACTGATGGGGAATTTCTAGGCTTATGTAATATAACTTTAATATAACTTTTTCCTTATTTCAGCAGGCTTAAAATGAAGTAAAATAGCACAGTATTCCAGTGCCACCTGCTCTTCAATGCTGTTCTGCTCTTATTGCAACTCTTTTTTTTTTTGGACTCCCTACAAAAATGATACTGAATGATACGTACGTGACAAATGAATACTTTCAAAATTCTGCTGCTCGTCTTCTCACCTTCACAAAAAAATCTGAACATATTTCGCCCATTTTTCATAAACTTCACTGGTTACCGATATCATATCGTGTTCAGTACAAGGTACTACCTTCCTCTCTATCTTTCTGATCTACTGCACTTATACACACCTGCTCGCTCCTTACGCTCCTCTGACAGTGCCCTGCTTCTTGTTTCCAAGTTTCGTCTTTAGTCAATGGGAGGTAGATCATTCAGTGTTCTTGCACCTAAACTTTGGAATTCTCTCCCCCTTTGCAAAATTTTTTCCCTGTCAATTTTCATCTTTTCTCTGAATACTGCATCTCTTCTTCCTGCTCCTGACTTCTGCTCCTGTATTCCTTGTGTTTTTGTACTTGTTATTGTTGGTGTTTTGTGTTATTGATCCTCCTATGTAAACTGACCTTGGGTTTGAGAAAGGCACTATATAAATAAAAAATAATTCTTTTTATTCCAGAGCATAAGGAATGCATAATAAAATGTTTGAAATAGATGTCAAATGTAAACACCTGTCTTTTGGTGAAAGTATTTTATTTGAACAAATATCTACTGATACAAAAATAGTAACAGTGTCCTTGTGCAGCCCTACTTTTGTCTTCTCGACACTGTGGTGCGGGTAGCAATAGATACAATAGCAAAGAATTGGTATTAAACATTTGGGATTTGCCGTTGTGGAATAGGTAGATTGATTCTAAAATTTGTCACGTACGTATCTGCTGATGCCGATATTAATCTGATATCATTGTAGAGCTGGCCAATGTGGTGATCTTTATCATTATTGTCATAAACTGTGGTCACATCGTTAGTCGTTAGATATCGTTAGTACTTAAAAAACACTGTTGAACTTTTTTAGTTTTAAGGAGAGTTTCCTTAGTCTTGCTTAAGTGAACATATTGTACTGCAGTATGAAAAATACTAAGTAAAAATGATTTGTACTTTGTTCCACCTTAATACATATCATGACATCGCATATCAGGGAAATTTCTCAATATATATCCATATCGCTCACCCCTATATCATTGTGCATCTCCACTTATTACTGGAGAGTTTGATTAAAGTGGAAGCTAACTGATTATTTCAGGCTTGTATCTGTTATGCTCTAGCAATGCTGTACTTTGATGTCCGTTATTAACCAATTGAATGGTACAGTTGTGAAATAAATGAGTTAAAACTACATTAAGCAGAATTAAACTGCAGTTAGTTCCAGCCTCGCAGTGTGATGAGAGACGTAGCGAATGCCAGTGTCCCCAGATGAAAGCACTCGGACCAGATCTTTTTTACTCTCTTCTTTGGCTGTAACCTAGCAAGCGGTTGTCAATATCCACAACAGAGTAAAATGTTTATAATAAGTAAAAATCCTGCAGAAAAAGACGATCGTCCTAACAGGAAGAGACGGATGCGAGTGGCAATGAGTAAAGTTGATTATGAGCTTGAAGATTGTCTGCATCATTGCTTTGAGTAATTATTTTCATAACATGCAAACTGAGGTTCCATATATAGTTGTGAATTTATTCCATGAAGCCCCATGAACAGAACATGAACATGAAGCACAATATTACATGGGCTGGACAAGGGTTTGTCAATAACAGGATCTCAACTCTGTCTATGAGAACCATGCAGATTTGTGCCCTACTCCAAAGCTTCCTGAGGGCTTTTTCTTTTTCAGGCATGACTCTGCATATGGCATGACAGACTTAGATTTGAACGCATCTCATTCCTTTTCACATACTTCTTGTTTTATTATTTATGTTAATTATGGAAGCTTGAACCTATTCATACCTTCTCATGCTTTACCTACATTCCCAACCTAGATTTACTGTTTAGAGGGGCAGGTGTTGCATCATTTTTAAGGTGTTTTCAAGATGTCACATATGGCCTTTAGAGACACATACTTCTGATTGGATGGATGGGAATGTCTTTTTCAGACCTTTATTTGTGTGTGATGTGTCTGTGAATGTTAAGAGGTTACGTAATAAGGGTGCTCTTACGTGCAGACGTGCAGACAAAAGACAAATAACAAGAGTCTCAGTATGGAAAGCAGAGTGTTCCACACCTCATTGACTCCACTTTATAGCGCCATAATGGTCTTGCTACTACTCAGTCTGTTTGTTTGCTTTCCACATTTACAAGGTTTCAGCCAACTGGTTCTCTCTCTCTGTCTCTCTCTCTGTCTCTCTCTGTCTCTCTGATCTCACCATCCCATGCACATTCACATCAGGAAGTACAAGATAATTGGCTGTGTGCAGGTCATGCCTAGGTGTTCATATTGCTCTGTGTGGCACTTAGTTGAGTAATTGTCACTTATTTGTTCGATTGTCACAAACACGCATCCCTGTCTTTTCTTCCACATTTGTGCTGCAGGTGCAAATGACATGAAATAACACATACTTTATTTTTTTGTTGTGTATACATTTCGCTTTTCTTATCTTTTCTATCTGTACAGTTGTCAATTTTTTTTGTTGCTAATTTAATTTTTTTGCTTTGTTTCTTTCTTCTGCTTCCCCAGGCGACAATTGTCTCAGGCAAATTTTGACTCTCCTCCGATTTCCCCGAAGACTCCCGCTGTGGCTTTGAAAGGCAAAACAGCAAAACAGAAGTGCCCCAGGAAGGAGGGTACCACTCTGACACACTTTTTCCACAAACGGGTCCCCCCGACTCCCTCATCAGGGGCACAGTCAACCCCCATGCCCAACTGCCCAGTGAAAGAGGAGCCCATGGAGGTGTGTGTGCAGGCCCCCAGAGACCTTAAACAAGAGAAGACGGAGGCTGAGAGCGCAAGGGTGAAAGAGGAAAAGATGGATGTGTCTGCTTTTGCTTCCACATCACAGGTTGCTAAGCCTGTGGTCAAAGGTGATGTACACCTCTGAGCCGTCGTTATGAAACATGTTCCAGTCTATTACATCAATCTCTTTTGAGGAGAACTAGAACCTAAACTATATACTGGCTGATCTTTGGTACATTATTAGGTCAGACGCATCATTGTCCAACTAAAATTAAATTTCTGAAACGGATTGAAAGTTCAAATGACTTAAATATGCGGTTAATTCTATAGCGTTTCCTGCTTTCATCATCAAGCAAGTTAACATGATGCTTTTTCAGGTAACCTTGTAAAAAGTGCAACAAACATTTTTTGTTGTCTTTAATTTGATCACCAAAATGTGATTGATGTAATAATATAAAAGAAGTAAATGGAAGATCTATAAAAGAACTGCAGAAGATGCAGTTTGTAGTCTGATGCTGCGGCCTCTGTTGCCACTTAATACAGGACAGTGGTGTCCAAGCTTATCCACAAAGGGCTAATGTGACTCCAGATTTTTGGAATAAAAAACCTGCAGCCACATCAGATTATAGGTTAGGTGATAAGATTGACACCCACTGTTCTGGGTGCAGGTCTACTTGAAAAGAAAGAAATATAATTCATTCAATTAAATGCATTAAAGGTAAATGGTAAGTTCACCCCATCAATGCCGGTAAGGTGTCTTGAAGTAGCATAAAAAAAGCAAAAATAATCAAAAGAATTCCTTAATATGTAGAGAAATATGCTTTTAATACATACACTTTGCCTTGCTATAGTCTTCTGTGACTTATGCATTGCTTAGCATTTTTAAAAAGGCTTTTGTACATGCAGGAAAAATCATGAGACTGGTTGCATAACTGTTTCAGGGCAGTTTCTTTCTCATTATGCACACGGCTCTACCTTCTTTTTTATGCCTTCAGCAGCACCTGTCCCTCATTACACCATGCTGAATGTTAAATCTCACCTTTTGGGTTCATGCAGGTTGTTCATGTCCTTTAAGTTCACTTCGTTTACTTTCTGGTAGAACTTGCCTCATATATGTACAGTAAAGAAAGGTTTTTGTCAGTGTCAACCTTGCTGTGGCTGCTGTGACACTTCTCATGTCTGAATGTTGTGGGAAAATCTCTTCTTATCCTTTAATGTGAGCTTTTTTCTTCTCTTCAGCATCAAGCTGTTCAAAGCCCACTTTGACTAAATTTGACTGCTTTCCAGTATCATTTATGTTGGTCCTTGAGGTGTATCTAAAGCAGTTCAGTAAATATGAGAGTCTGAAAATTCTGTTGATTTGGAGAAGGGAAAATAGCTTGTTTTTGATCATTTACATTTGCCACTGAAAGCTGAATCCTTGCTTGGTAACTTCTTGAGCTGTTTTTTCCAAGAATCGCTGGTGTCTGTAACAGACTCACTGACTCATCAGTGCTGAAAAGTGCATTTGTTTTGTAGAGGTCACAGATTGTAGGTGATGACATTTTGTGGATTGCTGCAATATCAACAGTACAGTTTGCTCTGGCTGCTACAATTGCATTGAACAGAGTGACTCATTAGCTCATTTTACGCACTCCCTGCCATAAAGAGATATCATGGTACTTCATCTTATCACTTAGTCATAGATGGCTGGTTATAAGAATTTTTTGAAGTAAAATTGTCAGCTAGGTTTCGTTGTCGAGCAATTAGCAGTATAGCTCCCAGTGACAAAAGTTGGCATTTAAACTAGCTTTGTCAGACTCCAGTTCTAGTGGGCCAAAGCATTGTAGACTTCAGTGTTCTGTTCTTTCAAACCCACTTAATTCAACTAGGGCTCAGCAAATTCGGAATATGGATTTAACATGAAAATACTGCTTAATAATCACTGGCAATTATGTGACTAATCTTTGATTTGGTTGTCTGTCAAGGGGAAGTCCTAGTAAATATTACATTAAAACCCAGATCTACTTAGACAAAATCTAATAAGAAAAGGAAGATTTTTTTTACAGAAACCAAAACCATAAAGCTATCTTCATAGCTCTAGCTTCTGCACTACAATATTTGTATTATTTAACACTTCAATATTTATTTGTAATTGAAATTAAAAATTAAAGTTTTATCTGACAATATTGCTAGTTATCAGTTTTGTTAGACCTTTAATCAGTCAAGTGTCCCAAGAATTGTGATTTTGTTTAACCCTAAAAAGGCCTTCATGAATTGAATTTTAAGCAGTAGATTCAGGAAAATGCTAAATTCTGCAGTGTGTCCCAAAAAAGACCCAGTTTGACATTTGTGCCATTTTGACTCTGGGCTTTTCAGTTCCATTAGGAGTTTAACTCCACTGTGGGCAGTGGTGGCCTAGTTGTTAGGACACTGCCTTTGGGACCTGAAGGTCGCATGTTCGAGTCCCGGCCCGGGCACTACTGAGATACCCTTGAGCAAGGTACAGTCCCACTACACTGGTCCCTGGGCGCCGTTGGTGGCTGCCCGCTGCTCCACGTGTGCACGTGTGATGGGTTAAATGCAGAGGTCACATTTCGTTGTGGTGCTTGAGTGTTTTCACAGTGACAAAGAGTCACCTTTACTTAAAGATTGTTCAGGCATTCTGTGTTCTTAGACTTTTTGTGCTTGTCTTCATTAATAAATCAGAAGGATATTATATATTATTATTATCATGAGGATAACAAAAAAATTGAAAAAAATAGTTGCAAAGGTTGAATTATAATGTTTCCAATTCAGGTAACTTGTGTTATTGCAAGGTTATTATCAGTAAATGCTCTTCATGAATGCAAAATTGTTATGGTCACTTAGGTTGCCAAATGAACCCACATGAAATTTTACATCTTAACATTTGCCATAGAGAAGAAGCTTTGTGTTAATGCTTTATTTTTTGCTTTTGCTTGGTTCATTACAGTGGAGTGTCCTGTGTGTGGAGTTGGTGTGTCTCAGCAGCACATTAATAAACATCTGGATTCTTGTCTGACCAGAGGGGAGAAGAAGGAGGGTCTCAGAAGGTTTGGAGACCAGTTTATAATCCCACACTTAAAAGCATCATTTTGTGTCAGTTGCTGTGTAATTACTGTAGCAGGGTAGCAGAAAAAAAAACCTTGCCTGCAAATTACATGCATAAAAGGAACTATTAGTCTTGTAGTGTTTTGCTTTTTTTGTGTTTTTTTTTTATACTTGCGGCCCAAAGGTGACATTTTGAAAAATGTTTCAAACTGAACAAACTGTAGATGTGCAAGTTCTGTTTCTGTCTTTGGCTGATAGCCATTTTTAATGCAAGGCAGCTTATTCCTTGTTAACAACACATACCATGAATCACTTTACAAATATGCAGCTACTGTGTCTACCTCTTTTCATATGCAGGCAAAATATTAATTACTTGTGTTTTATCTTCCGTCTGGGATCTTGTGTTCATAAATTATATGCCAACGTTTTGCCATTCTGAGATGTTGCATTGTTATCAGAAGCATTATTTTACTGAACTGTGGCAAAGGGCTGAGGTTAGCGTAATTGTCATAGCGTGGACATTTATTGCCAACTCCAGTGTTTGATCTTAAGGAATATGTGTATTGTGTCTTACGAATTATTATCTTCTCCGTAGGTCTGACCAGCTAGGCTCTCCCAGTTCTGCATTTGTAGTGCCCAAGTGAGTGCCCAAGATTATCTTAAAGCAATTTAATTAGATGGTGCTGTTTATACCATCAGACATCCTGGTCCAGGTTTCCTGTTGGCCCTTTGTGTATTCTGATAATCCGATAAAGTGTCTACTGCCAAGCTAGCTTCCACAAAGTTTCTCGCTGCTTTTTAGAAGATATCTACTTAAGCACTTGAGGAAATTACACATAAAGGCATGCTTAGGTTTTTCACGGGGGCTTGCATAATGCATTCAAGGCAAGGGACAAAGCATTTGTGCAGGACGCACTAAGTCTGAACTACGTCTGAGAGTAGTATACTGAGACAGAACCAATTATACATAATTGGACAGATGATAAACAGGGAGCACTTGTAATAGCGAAGGAAACCACACAAATAACTCTTTGGACTCTTTGGAAGGCAGGATTTTCTTTTTCAGTTGATTTTTTGTGACGAAATTGCATTTGATTTCTCATTCAAAACCATTTTCTTTTCAATTTTTCCGAATTCTTTGCCCATTTCAAGCGTCACTCTTAGATGTAATTCCATTCTTTAAAACTCACTCATCACGTTACTGCTACCACTGGGAGGGTGACGGCCAGCATGTGCTTTCTCTAAGTCACTAGAAGTCAGCAACTGCAGTTTTGAACTACTACTAACGCAATTTTATTCGACAACGTTAAGTAATTGGAGGAGAATGTTGACCTCCAGTTTTGCGACGCCAGACCTGCGTTTGCATTGCATAACCTGTGTTAGCATTGCACTTTGAGTGGTGAGTGAAAGGGAGGGCCACCCTACCCACTCATGCTGAAAACAACCCAGCTTTGCTCTCTTGGATGGTCACAGCACCACCAGTTATCTGCCAATTAAAAATGGCCAGGATTTAGCAGGTTGCATCACTCAAGACCTAGTCAAAACCGTTTTCAAGTCTGCTTTTGTCCTCAGTAAACAGTGCTGTGCTACATATTTAGATATGAAATTCTTATCTCCCTGGACAACCACTTTTTTTACTTGTGAGGAACATTTTCCACTTTGATATTTTTTGCCTTATACCTCATATCCAACAAGTGCCCTTAGAATAAAGGAAAAATTCCTGCCATGACTCCACATGGCTGTGTTTGCGTTTCTATTAAACCCAGCTATTCTTCCCTTCAGTTGAATTCCCCTAGGAGCATTTTGAAGGGCAGCCATTTTGTGCAGGCTTTGATTGACAGACAGGCTGATTTGGTTTGCAGGGGACCTTGAGGAAAAACTGATGAATGTGTTTGTGCTTTAGCATTCTGCTGGTCTAAAGCACATCTCGCTGTTCCACACTCGCACACCGCCACAGAGACTATGGCAAATTAAAAGCATGATGCATGGGTTCACCTTTTACAACCAGATATTCTTGGTCAGTGAGGGTAAGTGGGTTCTGATGAGTGAATTAATTGAGTTTTAAAATAGTGTTGCAGCCTTATCCAGTAGGTTTCCACAGGGTGTAAAATAAAATAGATGTGCAGATTTGCTTTACTATAGCATAGCATATTTTGCAGCAGTGCATATGACCTCATGTAATAATTTTACCTTACGGTAAGGCTTGATAAAAAACAAACAAACTTGTAATTGTGTAAGTGATTGCAACTGTTTTGAAGCTGGTGTGAATGTTAAGGATGGTGATGTTTCTACTAAAGATCTCCAGATACCACTTCAAAGAAATCTTTGAAATGATTTTCAGTGTTTTCACTGATCAACTTAAATGTGTTTTATAAATTATAAACACACTGCAACACACTTAAAAAAAAAACAAAATAAGAGAGAAAGGTTTATGGGATATTCAGGTTATGCCATTTTGAAACATTACAAAAAGCAGGTGAACAGGTGAGGGGAACGTGGATGGGTATAAATGGACTACTCACTGCAGGCTCAGTCTCTACAAGCCATGACTGGGTTGTGCCATGAGAGAATTGTCAGTCAGTTAAAAAAATAGCAATTCTCAACACAAAATTACAAAGGATTTAGGGTTTTAATCATCTACAGTATATAATATTGTGAAAAGATTCAGGGAATCCAGAGTAGGACAAGGCTGGAAATCCTTAAACCTCCTCAGAAGACACTACTTGAGAAACCGTCATGCTACTGTGATAAATATGGCCACATGAGGTTGGAAAAACAGTTACTTAACAATTGCAGCTGCATCAAAAACTGCAACCTGAAACTGTTACACAAAGAGAAAGCCAAACTTTTCAAAGTTCTAAACAGAAACACCACTGTGTTCTCGGGACACAAAAATGGACGTGTGTGTGTGTGTGTGTGTGTGTGTGTGTGTGTGTGTGTGTGTGTGTGTGTGTGTGTGTGTGTGTGTGTG
>JBBPDA010141224.1:0-21259 GCA_037974385.1 Arnoldichthys spilopterus
ATAACACAGCAGATGTAGAACATATCATTAAAAGGAACCCAAAATTTTGCCCTCAAAATAGAGTAAACCTATACCTAATACCTTAATCAAAACAAAAATGGTGCAAAAACACACAAACTATTTTATTCCTTATAAAAATGGCTTCACTGTTGAGGTTTACTAAATATACCTGCTTTTTAGTCAAGCCAGGATGTCTTTTGGTCAAATAAATAAAAATTATGAACCAAGGGGTTGTGGAGTGAGTGGGTCAATAAGAATGGAGTCTGTACAATTGCAACTGCTTGCCTACACCAGTAGGAAACAGACCAAGCGAATGTCATGAAAGCCCTTTACTAGCCACAAGACTATGTCTATGGGCCACTGGTTCTTTGCTAAGCTGTAATGATCACTGTCAGGTCCAGCTGCCTTTATCTAAGCAGATAATAGTTTGCTTACTCTCGGTTGTACAGTTTTTGCTGCTGATAGCAGCTATTTTGTCACCGGTTTTACCATTTAGTGCGGGGGGCGTGTTCGAGAGGAAAAATGATGGCATTACATACCCTCTGTATTTCCATGGCAGTAGGCAGCTTTTTCTATTTTTATTGGTTTTCATTGATGTGTAAAACATGGCATGAGTTGACTAGCATGTGGATCTGCAATGCAACCAGATCAGGTAAAAATAAGGAAGTGAAACTTTCTTCAGCTATTCTAGCTATATTAGCTCTGTTTGTCCACAGATTTCTCCGTCTTTTTCCTTTTCTAATTCCTGAAGACACTTCTAAAGTTTTTTTCTTGGAAAGACAATCATACTCCAAATCACTACTTTTATTTATTTATTGTTTCTATTTTGAGCTACATTTGCTGGCTACACCAATTGGGCTGTTCTTCAAGTGCAACCATTTGACATCTCCTACCCATGGTGGGTGGATGATGTCATCTTTAACAATTGCGACATCCTTATGTCTTCACCAAAAGACATGGAGTTTTAACATAAATAAAATATTATGCATATTTTATAAACATATTTTAAGATTTTTACAAAATTGTGTCTGCATGTCAAGTCAGGGTTCTGATTTGCAACAACGACCTAAAACCTCGTTCAGTTCTAGGTTTCTCTTTAAAACAAAATTGTCCCCCAAACCCAAAATACTTCAAGCTATTACTCATGTCTGTACTTCTCCCTGGTGTTAGTGAGCACAGATCATCACTGTTGTGTCAGTATCTAAATTAGATGTCCCACAAAAAGGCACCATGCCGAAATCTGCCAGAAAGAAAATCAAACATTCATGTCTGCAATTGGTAGCCAGCAGGAATTCCTGTCATACTGTGCAATTATTTGCAAACCACTAGACTGCCAAAAGCAAATGTTTACTTGGATTTTACAGGATATTACCTCTGTTAAATACACTGGCATCCATTAGGATGAACAGACAAGCTTTAAGGGAGAAATAAACAGGCCTCTTACTCAGATTAGCATGAAGGAAGTCTTAAAAAACTGAGAACCCACCATTCAGAATTAAATTATGAATGCTAACATGCTAGCATTCTTGACTTTTCCCACAAGTGTGTTTTATTTGTTCTGATTATAGACCACACACACAAGGAGATGAGAGAAATCTTGAGGGCTTTAAAAGGAGAGGACAAAAACCAGAAAGAGTTCCAAGGAAAATTTTAACCCCCCCCCCCCCCCCGCCCCCCAGGTCTTACTGCCAAATTCTAATGCTGACCAGCAACAGCAACTGCATCTGATTTGAATCTGAATTTAGAAAATACGATGTGTTTGAAAATAGCTGCTTTTAAGGAAATTATCACTTTATTTTGAATTCCAGCAACTAAAACCCATTAACAGGGACTGTACCAGCATTTTGAAATGCTTTTAAATGAAGCTGTCTGTAAATGCAATAGAACACTTAATATCCTAGATTAGATCACAGACCTAAAATCCCCAAAAAATTGGGACATGTAATAAAAACAAAAGAAGTGATTTCATGTCCTGTGATTTCATGTAGCACCATGATCCTGGAGGAACGTTGTTTTGTTTCACTGTGTACTGTCAACTGTATATGGTTAAAATGATAAAAGCCTACTTGACTTGTTGCAGCTTTGCAAGTGGAATTTTTGCCCACTCTTGCTTAATACAAGACTTTTGTGGTCACCATTGTTTGATTCTTCACCTTTACAATGCGTCATGCATTTTCAGTAGGAGACATATCTGGACTGCTGGCAGGCCGGTCACGCACAGACTCAGTGTCTACAAACCTATATTATTAAAGCGCATACATAACAAGGACAGAACATTGTCTTGCTAATAACCATGGAAAAAGGTATTGCCTTGATGGCAGCATATGTCTCTCTAAAATCTAAAAAGCACCTCTTTGTCAATGGTTCACCCATAACATATTCTGGCTTTTGCATCATTTGCTGTTAACAGTGGAAGCTGCATTTTCTCTTTGGCACAGAAAACCTCAATTTTTCCCAAAAACAAGCTTAAACATGAACTCATCTGACCACAACACTTGATCCCATTGTCCTTTCGTCTTTTTGAGAAGAACTTGGGCCAAGAGAACCTAGTTGTATTTCTGATTAGAACTGAAATATGGCTTTTTTATTGAGTAATAGTGTTTAGGGTGGATTTCTTGATTCAGCAGCAGATTGTGTAAAGTGACAGTGGTTAAAAGCCAATGTGACTATATTTATCACATGACTATGACTGTTGCATTTAACAGTGGGTTCTGGCCTTGCCCTACACAGACTGAGAGTGTAGATTCCCTGAGAAATACAGTCAACTTGGTCAGCCAAACTATTAAACCATTATTAAAGTGAAAGTGGCTATTTGTTATAATATAAGATAAACTTTTGTGAAGACACTTAAGCACCAAAATGTGACCTCTGCATTTAACCCATCACAACAGCGAGCATCGGGCAACTATCAACAGCGCCTGGGAAGCAGTGTCACAGGATGATACCCTTGAGCAAGGGTACCTCACTGGTGCCCGGGCCAGGATTTGAACATGAGACCTTCATGTCATGCCCATGTCACCACTAGGCCACCACTACCCTATTATTGAGATTGGTGGATTCATCTTTGTCATTTTGCAGAGCACAGGTCCAGAGTCAATTAAATGCATTTAGCATCTAACCAGACATGCAACAAATAGGATTATTTACAGATAAATGCAGAAGTGGTGGTATATTTTATTGTATTGTTGACAATACAGAGGAATATATGAAAATTATTAAATATGTATAGTATATTAAATATGATACATAGAAGTGATGTGTACAAAGTTGGAAAGGGGCGATATACAGAGCTCATATGTACAGTATAGACAAATATAAAGTTGGTTGTATGTACAATACAAATAAAAGTGATCTTTACTTTAGGTGCCCCCCCCTCTCTCTTTATATATATTTTATATATATATAGCACACTGACTGGTTCAAAAAGTTCTATATTAAAAATATTTGTTTTTAGGATCTTTGTTAAGATAAAATGCTTGACTGAACATGTGCACTTTTGGGAGCAGCTTTTTTTTAATTGTTCGTGTATTCACACACACACAGAAGCTGTGGTGTCGAACTGTATGATGAATTTAATTTTTCCCATAAGCAAGTTCAAAAACATTGACAGTCTCACTTCTTAGTCTGATTTCCTGTTTATCAGAGCGAACTCAGTGTTAGATTTTCACTAGTGGTCTGTTCAATAGGAATCACTTTTAAAATTATTAACTGATATTTTGTAACCCACACAAAGGAAATGTAAATGTTAAAAATATCAAAAGATATCACTTTCTATGAATGCCACATCAGCAAGAATCTATAAA
Organism: Arnoldichthys spilopterus; assembly: GCA_037974385.1. Taxonomy (NCBI): domain Eukaryota; kingdom Metazoa; phylum Chordata; class Actinopteri; order Characiformes; family Lepidarchidae; genus Arnoldichthys; species Arnoldichthys spilopterus. The sequence goes on from JBBPDA010141224.1 coordinate 3,804, forward strand.
TGCATTCTTTACACATGATGCATTAATAAGGCAATATAAACATGGCTATACATATTTATAAAAATGCATAACACATTTTAGCAATTATCTCAGATAATGATAAAGATAATATCTTTAATTAAAGACAATTTAACTTTACAGTGATCTGTACAACTTACCAATGAACCAGTGGTCTATTGACATTGACATGTGGCCAGGTTTCCTCTCCTTTATATGTGCCTGATTGCAATGCTGGGAAAACACACAAAACCAAGCCTGAAGGCATACAAAAGTCTAGATGTTTAGGTGTACTTAAAGGTGGCATTTGTTGGTGAAATTAAAGTGAAGAGGACTCCAGTGGCTATCCTGGTATGTTGTTTTGTATAAATATTTTTTATTTTATTACAACTTTAATTAATTAAAATTCAATCATAGCTTAACTCAGTGTGTTTTTATCAGCAGGCAGGTTTGTTAGTAAGAATACTATACACAATACACAAGCTGGGAGTGAACTTTTTCAATTATAACTTCATTATAACTTTTTCTTGCCTTACGGCCTTCTCCAACTTTTCAAAATCTTCTACAGCTTTGTTCAACCTTTCAGACATGATTACAATGCTGTAATGAACTGCCTACTAATTACTTAAAGTATAAGGTAAAACAAATGTATACATTTAACTTTAAGCTAAATTACATTTAAAACAGCGATTCCAGACAATTGCAGATATGTATTTATGTTTATTCATTATCTTTTTAATATGTTTTTAATAATGTTTCTTAACCAATTTAAAGGTTTTTCCAAGAACCTTTGCCTTATCTTAGTAAAAATGGTTCTTCTGTAGCAAAACCCATTGTCAGGCTAGATGGATGAGAAAGGAGTGGAGACATGAATTCCCAGCCTTTCCTTTTCATCCCAAAAATCCAGAACAGGATTCTTGCCCCTGCGCTGTCAGCAGTACTTTGCTGGATCTTCATGAAACTCCCTGCCTTTGTTCTTCTGTCTCGCTGTTAGGCAAAGGGTGACATCACACAAAGGGAAGGATTTAGGATTCTGCCAAGTCTTCAAAAGGATGCCTCTCATACCCCATCCTGAAGGTGGCCTGCAGTTACAAAATACAAAAGCTCCCTTTCAGTGTGTGTAACAGCCACAAAAGTTCAAGAGAAATGTATATGTTTTGTATATGTATCAGTATGTTTGTAAGATCAGCTAGGGGTCAGTGAATACTGGGTGTGAGAACTGTGTTGTTAAATTTCAGCTGTAAATATTACCTAGTTTTCAGCCAAGGCTCTCCCAGCACAGCATCGGCAGACAGAGTGTTTCTGTTCCTTAATGACCTAAGACAAATTTGTTTTCAACAAGATTTTCCATACAGAGGACACAGATTGGCTGAAATATTGCATGCTGGATTGCCCAGAAGCTTGGCTATTTTATATGATTTCAGTGGCTGTTTATCTTCAACATTAAGATCCCACAGATATTTTAATGGCTTACAAACAGCGCAGTATTAATGACAGAGATGCTAATGACAGGGTTTTGAGTAAAGGTGGGGGATGGAATGTTGTTTTGGGGGGCACAGTTATTAAAGATATAAAAAACAATTGCAAATGTTTAGTCTATGGGGTTGGGTGTACTAGCTTTGCCAAAAAGGGCACTTTGGCCAAAGGGGCAGGTGCTTGGGCATCTAAAGCCCCCTATGTGCATGTCTCTGCACAAACGAACCATTTTTGTTTTCCTAAAAAACTTTTGAATCCTTTGAATAAATAATAAATACAATATGTGAATTGTGAAGAACTTATTGTACAGAACCTCCACATAATGTAATGTTCAGCAAAGAACTATTAATCTGACAACAAAACCCTTTACATTATGTGATGGTTCATTGAATCTTTAAAAGGTTTTTCATGTGCAGCAATCTTTTTATCAAACTGGATTCTCTCGGGAAGCAAAAGCATTCCTTTATGGCATCACCCTATGACAGTTATTACACCAGAGCGTGAAGATACCCATGCCTTAGTCTAGAACATCACAGTAGATGAGATATATATGTGGTCTTACATTAATGAAGGTTTACTCTTTGTTTAATGGGATGATTATGCATATTAAGTCACTGAAAGCGTTTCTGCAAAAGCTCCCTGTCTAGAGGATGAAAGGAATGCATAGAAAGTATATCATTTCTTAAACATCAACTAAGGTTTATAACAGTTTTTAAGGTTTTAAAAGTGTATTTTTCTGCCTCACTTTTATGATGCACTGTGTAGTGGTTTTGTTTTACCAGTTCATTCTGTCCCTCAGATAAAAATTCTGTTTAAACTTAAACCCACTGTCTTCTGTGTCTATTTCATGCTCTGACCTTTTTGAGCTTAATCAGTAAGTTACGGGAGACTACAAAATTTAGGACTCAATAGTGCTTCTGCTCAACCTGTATGAGCCAAAACTGTGCTTTAAATCAGCTGCTCTTACGCAAACACAGCATCCTGAACCTGTCTAAGAAATTCACTCTCCGTCTTCACCATGGAGCATAACACTGGAAGATTTGAAGCTGCTGGAAAGTGTTTTATAACTCTCCAACAACAGATCCAAAAGTCAAGAAGTCTGGAGGAATCTTGGTTGGTGTGCTACTGGAAACAGTTGTCCCATTCATATAAGAAAGATAAACAAAATAGCAATATAAGCAAAAGTCAGTGCTTTGAAATGTCTGATGCACATGCACAGGGCTATTTCTCATTATCTGCAAAAGATCTTAACAGTACTGCCAGATACAAAGGATGCTTTATCGTTTGAAGAGCAAAAGGAAAAATAATTTGTCACTGAATTTGACCATACATGGAGATTTGAATGACACTCTGAATGGCTCAGATTAGGGAGTCAAGCAAGAATGTTGGCAGTGAGTCCACATCTACATTCTTCTCATTTTTTGCCAGCATATAGCTCTCACTCTAATCAGTAGGCTGCAGTAAAGCTCTATAGATGTAGATATGGTATAAAATATGGTGATACTTTATTTTTGGTGGACAATATATGGATTATGTTACATGCAATAAACCTTTTATTCCTGGTCAGGTCAAATACTGCTAAGTAACTGGCTGCCCATTATTATGTTAAGTAATAAAAGTTGAATTAAGCACTTTCCAGAGCCTGTGTATTATTTTATAGTTTTTGCATTTATTGATTTGAAGATAAATTAGTGCATTACAATGTGTTAGACCCAATCTAACAAATAACAATAAAAACTATGTTATTAAAATGAGCTCATTCAGACCCGATGTTTGAATAAGTGAAACAGGTGAAACACCCAAAACACACCTCATCTGCCTCACCACCTAATTTGGAGATTTCTGATGGTATTACACAGAAGATCATCCACTTGCATAAGGAATGGAAAATTAAAAAAAAAATATGCAAGAAACAATGATTAGAGCATAGTAGGAAAATGGAAGAGTTGCGAGACCTGGTTAGCCACCAAAACTCACCACCAGAAAACAGCATTTAAAGTTCACACATTTAAGAAAGAAAATAAAATCAAGATAGTCTCCTCATGTCTGAAAAAATGTCCATTGTAGCACTGTGAGAAGACAACTCAACACTGTGGGAAAGGATGTGTAGCAGTCAAGATTCAGACAGGTGAGAAACAGAGATAGAAAAAAAAAACTTTAATTACTGATTATCATCTAATGTTACAGTTATGTTATTGCTGTCCAAAAACAAAATTATCATACAAGTGAAGACAAAAACATTCTTAACACTGAGTAAAGAGATTTTATTAAAAAAATATTTGACTGTTTTTATTGGTCCAGTCATCATGAATGTAAAGGGTGGTGCTTGAATGGTGTGGAAAAATTGTTTTTCTTTATAAGGAGATCAGAATCAGAATCATGTTTATTGGCCAAGAATGTGAATGAACACATACAAGGAATTTGTTTCCAGCCGATAGTGACTCTCAAGTACAGTGATTTTGGATGGTGACCAAATGTGGGTCCAGTATGTTTTATTTGCCTTTAGCTGATGTTTTCATCACATTTTAATGACTGGAACTGTAACATCTGCATTCTGTTCTTTAACAAGGCCAGAGGACAATGGAAGACAGAAATCATTTCCTCAAAACATGGTATTTTAAGCGTTCAGCCCTTCAAAGTTTGGCCTAGTGGTGTGAAATGTGATCTGTCAGATAAGGCTGAAACAGTAATGTGACTTTTTATTCACCAGCCAGAACAACTGAAGTTTCATAATGTGTTTTACATCTAATGCATTTACATGCTACATGTAACAGTTTATCTAGAGTGGTTTTCTCTAAATGTCTAAATGTTTAATAAACAAATGATAAAATAGATCAGAAGCCACTGAATATTTGCATACAATTCCAGGCCTGTATGTCAAAATGTACATTATACAGTGAAATGTACCTCAATAAATTTACAGAAGAGATCTTGTACTTGAGTGTCCTGAGGTTTCCTCTTTTAAAATGAGCAAATTACCATCCTTGACTACTGAATAAATGCTAAGTACATTCAGCATGTACTAGCAGAAACCACACTATTTTTGCTGTTTTTCAGTAAAGAAACAGCACATGAATTTTTCCAAAAATGTCCACAATTGATTCAGTAATTCTTGGTCAAGAACAAGAAAATCAACATGTGTTTCTTACATCTAAAAGCACTCTTTCACTCTGCCAGAAGTTAGGCAACTCCTCCATAGATGGATCAATATTTATAGATTGATTTATTTTACTCAACAAGATAAATATCTAAAAAGAAACAAATGTGGTGACATTTGTAAGCAGTGCAGATGTATGAGACGAACATGCTAAAGTCCATTATTCAACTATAAAACTGTATATTATTATGACCGTCCACTCAAAACCCTGTTTTCCCCCCTTCTGTTTGCTTTATTAGTCTATGTACAGTGAGTGTTAATAATGAACAAACCCTGTATTCAGTCATCTGAAATAAACTTTAGGTGAAAACATTGTAAATATACATCAGGGGGACTGGGTGTAATGGACAAGTAATAGTGGATGGCACAGAGATAAGGGTAGTGAGGTGTAGACTGAACTCTATGATGAAATAGCTCATTATGGGATGGAGATGGACTTTAAAATGTGGTTTGATCATACTTTTGATGGCTGGAGCAGGCCCAGACAGTGCCATTACAGGCTAAAAGGAGGCCGAGAACACACAGTTACTCTATTCTGCTATAATCAGTGCTGTTTTCAGCCTAATCCCTCCCTACTGTTTACTTCACTCTCCCTGCCTGGAATACATCTACAATCATTTTTGGTAAAAACATGTTCAACAGCTATTAAACTTAATGCCTCTTTGGAGGATAGCTGTTCCGAAATAGATGTGAAATAGATGTGAAACTTTCATTTTCAAGATGTTTTTCATAGAAAACTAGGTCTCTGGAAAAACACCATATTTGCCATTGTGAAATTAACATCTGAGGCATCTGTTAAAACATACAATAGGATCAACTACTTCTGCTTTTTTTGTCTACTTAAATGCCCACTGCCCACCCACTGAATAAGTCAGTCTGCATTTTTCTATATGTAATTACCAAAGAATAATTTGGCAAAACAAAATAATTAGACTATTTTGCACCCTAGATGTAGTCATTACCTGTTTAAAATATTTTTTTTTAGTTTAGCCTTAGCAGGTATGAGGCGAGAATTGCTAACCAACACTAGCAGTCAACAGTCCCCCAAATCACTTTATCAGTTTCTATGAATACATCCCCAAAACATCTCTTAACCTACTCAAATGTATTCATTAAACAGGCACAGACGTGTTGATGTGGTTTTAAAACACAGTATGACTTGTGACATACAAAAATAAACAAAACTCTGGGCAGCTTTAGACAAAAGGGGTAGGAGTGCTGATCTAGGAAGTTTTTCTTTCAACGACCATCATAATGTTGATCTATGATCAGTCTTTGCAGCATGAGTGTTGTCTAAAATGTCTGTCTGTAACTGTGAAGTTTTTTTGTATGTCACAGTAAGTCAAACGGTGTCCTAAACCACACCAGCACTTCTGCACCACCTCTTAACGAGAGATCTGTTGTGGATGTATTAACAGAAACAATTTGTAGTGTTTCTTAGCATGTTAGCCTCACAGCTCCTGCACTAAATTAAAGAAGGATTCTAAACATGCTGATCAACTAGATCTGGACTTGTGAAAGTGTGGAAACATTTTTACTGAACTTGTTCTTTAAGCTTAAAGGTGTAATAAGCCTAGGGTAATATACAAACAGAAATATAAACTGTATTTATCAAGTACATTTTGCAATGTATGAAAATGACCAAAGAAAGGTTTTATGTTAAATGTGTTTTTGTGCTAAATGAAACACAACATTTTCAAAATGCATTTCATATGTATAAAAATGCCCATATACTGTATTTTTGTCCCATATGGGTAAACAGCATAAAAAACAGGGGCATATGGAACGGTGATGTGGTTTGAATGCCGTGCCTTTATTCACTCAGACAGTTTTCAAAACATTCTTAGCTCATCACAAGATGTTTTTAGACTTAATGGCTTCCTCTAGCCAGCTTCTTACACTAGCACACATTTGAGTCATTATGGCTGGCTGAGAGAACACTGTGCCACGTGGTGCTGCTTTAGGCCTGCAGGCTTTTCTAAGTGGCATTGTGCAGGGTAGCGGGCTGACACAGCTGCAGAGTGCAGTTTGCTCGCTGACATAATCGCCGCAAGTGTGTAAGAGTTTCCACCAAAGGCTGTGCGAGCGGTGGTGTGCAGAACGAGCCATATCTGCTCCATCACTGTGGTCTGTCCAGCCTAGACACGAACCCTGCCGTTCATTACAATGCCCCATCACACCCAGATCTAATAGAGAGGATTAAGATAGATTAAAGCAGGCTTAATGCTTCAGAGGAATCCTGAGTGAATTCTGCTTGCATGAGCAGTCCGAAAGGCCATGGCCCAGACCTCACACAATTACCTTATGCTTCTGAGGTTTTTGGTAATACATGATTATGGTTCTGAGTAAAAGCTGCTGGGTTATAATAACTGTAGGCTGGCGTCATTGTTGTAGTTTTAACTTAAAAAAGAAAAGAACTGAGTTTTCTTCAAATTCAGCCAAATGACTGAATAAACAGCATTTTCTTGAAGCATGAGTGTGGTGAGTGAGTCTATTATTTGGCCCTAATTCATGCAAAACATGAGGAACCCATGGAAAAAATTGTATGGAATCGAGAATGACTTTAGCAGGCTAACAACTTTGCCCAGCCCATTTAGGAATTAGCTCTCAACTCGCTATTGAAGAGTTATGGGCTAAAATAAGTATACAAAAACATCCTCCAGTGGAAAAGAATAAGACACATGACAGTTTCTGAAGTTCCTGAAATGTGTGATCTTAGGTCTTATATACTAGGAACTAGAATGTTGAAATAGAAGGAGAACACTGGTGGTGGAAGTGAAATTTTAAGAATAGAATACTTCACAGAACTGAAAACATCTGGTCTAATTTCTGATGGATGCATACAATCCTAAAAGATAATTCTAATTTTTTTTTTTTGGGGCTAAAAAGGGAAACCTTTGAATGCATTAGATCAAAACTTTTTTATCTGTTTAAAAGTAAATATTGTTTTTTTTGTTTATTGATTAATTAATTGATTTACTCAAAGATGACAGACATTTTGCCCTCTTTGATCTGACAATTCAATGATATATGAAGACAGCGTTTTCAGGGGCTGTTTTTTTTTTCTTTCTTCCTGATGTTAATGCTATATGAACTGCAGTGGGCTGACCAGTTTTCAACTACCACAACACAGGCTTTAAATAACAGCAGTGCCCTCTTTAGACCTGTAAAACCTTTACCATCTTTTCTGTGGCTTTTATGCCTCAAACATTGCTTCAACAGGGTAAACGTCAAGAGCACAAGAGGTGAAAGTAATGGGTGGTTCTCAGTCAACAAGTGCTCTTGGCAGGCCTCTTATAGACATTGATGTTTATTTTAAAAAAATCGTTTAAAAACTAAGTTTAAAATTGGAAAAAAATTTGCTTTCAAAAAAGAAGAAAGTCAATGTGAAAAACCACAATTAAGAACAAAAATGCTCATAGGTGGTTGAATTCCAAGCTGTACTGAGGTAGTTACTCTAAAAAGGAGAAATTCAGAACAAATTAGTTATTGCATTTACTTCTTGGTAAAAATCTCACTACTCATTACTGTTGCATTAGTCAATAAAACACATAAAATACACATTTAAAAGGCATGCCACAATCCCTGCTTATAAAGACAAGACAAGTTTTATTTGGGAATGAAAATCTTATGTGGCCTGTTTGGATCAGGTTGGTGCTCTAACTTCTCCAAAATGGAAGTGTTAATCTGTCAGGTTCATAAAAACAGGATCAGATGCTTCCACCCTATGGTCTTGTAGACTGAAAGACCACGAGTACACCCTTTGGGACTGGACTTCACTTTGGGACTGCACACAAAGACAATAATGGATGATCTATATAAAAATGTATATTTTGCATTGCACATAATTAATATTGTTCTCTCAGAGATGTGTATGATGTAAGATATGTAAGTTATGACATAGCTTTAATAATGTAATGTAATTTAATTCTAATGTAATTACATTATGGTAACTTGTTACTTTGTACCACGTCACATCCATTACTGACTACAATATTGGCCCTACGTGGCATAGCTAATGTCTCAATGTCTCTAGTCATGAACATTTAACACTCAGCATAAAAAACCATAACCACTAAAAGCCAAATCATTCATTTTGCAATCAAACTGTAGCTCAAGTAATTTAAGCTGAATAAACAGTATCAGTATAAATATCTTTTTAATTTTTTTCAAATGAATAAATTACCCCTAAATTTGACCAGACTATAACTGAACATGCATTTCTCTCTTCACAACGTTGAACTAATGTAAAAAGGACAAGACAGATGCCTGAAGAAGTGATACAGTTTTGTGCAGCTAGTTCACAGTTGCACGAAACACTGATATATTTATAATATCTTTTCTCAGTGCATTTCTGTGTTAACCAGCGTGTCTTCCTGTTGGCCACAGATGACACCAGAGCTGGAGAAATAGCTCTACTAATGCATTTATTGCACATAGCTATGGGTCATCAAGAAGAGTTTAAAACATCAAGCTACTAAAACAACTGAATGTCTTGGTTACCAAACAACAGAAATGTTGAGTGGAGGAACCATATTTGTGTTTTAATGTATAGAATCTGGAATGCTATTTTACACTGTCCTGCAATGTTCACACGTCATTCAGTTTATCTGTTCTATATCTGGTCATTTATAAACTTGTAAGTGCACTGCATTTTCAACTTTGCTGTTGAGCAAGCAGGTGAACACTTTATCACTCGACAGCGCATGCAAATTTTGCTGAGTAATTGGGGAGTCTCTTGGTAGGAAATGGGGGGGTCTCCCAATTATCACTTGGGTGCCATAGAAGAGTTTTTAATGTTTTTAATTTAATGCTAAATTGGGTGCTGTTGTTTTTAATATCATGTTGTTGATATAATGACAACTGAAGTTGTGTTTGTTTATTCATGGCATGGACATGTTTGTGCAGTTTAACACAAAGTCATAGCATTTCACACAGAGAGCCAACACAGGTCTAGTTCAGAGTTAATGGGGAAAAAATTATTTGATTATATTAATTATAAATATTTTGTCGTTTTCCATGAAGAATGGTTGGTAGGTGTGCTTTGACCTTAAATATAACTAAGAAACCATTTTAAAGGTGCTTTTCATTAATATTATGATGTAGTGAATAACCAGCACAATGAAACTACCCAAGAACTTCTGACAGGAAGGAAGAACAGAGAAAATAAATAGAGAGAAAAGTAGCCACAGATTAAAAATAGCAATGAGCATGAGCTAGTATTGTTCCCCTCAAAATTATAGCCAAGCTATTTACAGCTTAGCTTTTTTGCAGAATTGATTGAAATGTTTATACTGCTATGACTTTTGATGGGATCACACCAGCAAAAATATGATTTCTGGAAAGTGAGAAAGGATGATCTGATTCACAGTTCGTCAAATGCCTAATTCCTTATGATAACCCATAAAAATGAATAAGGAAAAATCCATAAACAAATGGCCTTTATGTTATTAACGTTGTTTTATCATAAAAGACATGGTGATGATGCTTCCAAAAGAAAATAAGGCTTTCTAAAGAGATTCCAGGTGTATATGAATTTCCAGCAGTAAATCCGAATTACACGTGCACTATTACAATTATACTTTTAATATTTATTCGTCCAAGTTATACTTGTAAAGAATGTTACTATCTTCCTACCTACGTTCTGAAACTATGGCTATAAATATCACATGTTAAGTTTCACCTTTTGAAAAGGGAAAATACTGCAGACCCTGCAGGACTGAAAATGAGGTCATACTTGGGTAAGTGTGGTGGCAAAGTCATCAAGATGCATTACACAAGGGAATGTTAATGCATGGCTAAGTTAATGATAGCAGTGGGCTTGTCTGGGATCAATTATACTGAAGTCATTTGGCAGATGTTCAAATTCTAAGTAACCATGGGGTGTCATTACATAATGGTGCGGTACAGAAATGTGCACCCACCAACACTGAAGTGTCCCTATTGCTGGTTTTAAGTCAGAGGAATTTGAATTCTACAGTTCTACAGTTCATGACTACCATAGGTTGAGTTTTGCTCTTGATCCACTAATAAGCAAACCCTACCATATCAGTGTGCAGCAGGGTTTATAGCACACACACATATACAGGTTTGATTACTTTCTAATCTTTTAGTCCTTCTATTAACCGATGTACACCCTTAGCAAGAAGAGATCACCATTTGATTCTTATACACAACCATAATAATAATCATAATCCTACTACTACTACTAGAATTAATATTATTATTAAGGTGATTTATGAGATAGAGGATGTAATAATTGATAACTAAATCTTAATCTTGTAGAATTAACATAGTTAAAATGTAAAATATAAAAATGTCTTATTTATTTACAGCAAAGACAAGTTTGAGTCTTAAAGTAAAGTCTTTTAATATTTTTGCATAATTAAATAGTTAAGATGCAAACAAAGACATTCAGAGTGGATTTATAGTAGGAGTTGTAGAAAAACATGAATCAAGATTTGTTCACAATGGGGGTGATTGAAAGCAGGTGTCTCAAGAGTTTCATGCCTTTGAAAGCTTCCTCACAGAAAAAATAATCACATTAAATCATTCCGAATACACTGTCTGGTGTCGAGACCATGTTTCACAACAGTTTTGAGGGAAGGTTTTGGCTTAAACGAGTTTTTTAAATAAATGAATGGTATAGCAATATTTTTTCAACAGCAGCAGCAGCATTACATATAACACTTCAGAAGACACATATGGGCCCACTGATGGTTTTGGATAATAAATAACATTGTTATATCTCTGCTTCCTGTCACTACCATTGTAACTGGGGTTTACATTGTTCTAAAATGGAGCATTTCACATCAAAATACTCTAAATGACTTGAATGAATGAAAATATAGGACATTTTGTAACATGCAAAAAAGAAGAAGAAATGTAATTTGGTTAATTCTCTGTATGTTTTTGGGAACTGACAATACTAATTGTTGCAGTTTTGCATGTGGATGTTCTTGGTTTTTTCCTGGTCTCTGTTATCTGATTCTCCTCTTTGTAATGATTGGTCCTCTGGAAGTAAGCCCAAGTTGCGCAGCAATTTAGGTTTTATTTCTATCAAGTAAACACTATCAAAATAAAACAACAAAACATGAAACCTGGATTAACATACTCACAGGAGTTTACAAGGACCTGGACTTCACAGATACAGGAGTTATGTTACCAGATAAAGCAACAGTGCTGATAACAGAAACAGTCACAGAAACATTGACCAGACAAGGATTACACCAAACACACCAACCTTTACATAGACAGGAACCACAGCACACCTGGACATGGGCGGAGACATGGAGTACATCTGGGCATGATAATGAAGGGGTAGGGTTAAGGCGAAGCTACAGAGCTCATGGAACAAACAAACAAATAAACAAACAAACAAACAAACATGACCACATGGCTATATAAACACACAGGGAAAAGGGTCACATTGAAAGTAAAAGACAATAAGGCTCGTATCATGAGCTTAACCTGATACTCTTCATGATGTGCCATACAAGTTCAATAGGATGCCTGTCTGGGCTACTGGCAGGCCAGTCAAGAACACTCACTCTTTGTCTACAAAAACATGTTGTAATACAGAATTACTGTTGTCCTGCTGAAATAATCATGGACATCCTGGGAAAAAGCAGGTGTGTTGCATTATGCACTATAGATGATGAAATGCCAAACTTATTATATCTTATTCTGAGAAATGTTCTTTTTGAACAGACTAACAATTCTCTTAAGAAGTTTGACACAGTGTGGTGAACCACAAACAATGTTTGCTTGCATAGAGTGAACTTTTCATGATTGCTCTTTTTATGCCCAATGATGATACCCTCATCTGTTACTAGGTCACCTGTTTATTGTGTAATGTTTCAAAACTTGAATATGAAATAAACTTTTTACTTTTATTTTGGCCATGAAGCAACTTTTTTAGCGTTACAGGCATCAAGTACAAAATTTGTACAAAATACGATTATTTGTACAAAATCTGTTATTTCCTTGTACTTTTACTGTGAAATAAAGGCTTAAGAGATTTTACAAATAGCAGATTTTAGAATTTTGTGCATTTTACAAAATGTCCCAACTTTTTTGGCAATGGGGTTTGTATACTAATTACTGCATAAATAAACTATGCAGAATGTTTAAAAAATCAATGGTATTCCCTTATAAGCATTCAAATAGTTCTTTGAGTTCTCATATTCTATATGTAACTACTGGACTGCTTCTCTTAAAGAGCCCCCTTTTTGACGTGTTTAGTATATACATAAATAATGTCAGTAAGCAAAAAAATTCATCTTCGATTTTAAAAAGTTTTAAGGAAGAATAGTTTGTTTTTCTCATGAGCACAAACAAGCACACTCACTTCCTTCCACCCATCCTCCCTTGCATATATTTTATTTTTCATTGCGTTTATTTTTTAGTAAAGCTGAAGATTTAGGAACACAGCCCAGTCATTTGTGCTTCCTTACTTTTGAACCTTTGTTATTATCTTTTGTGCATCTTTATGCTAAATAGTTCAGCGCATGAATAGACATAGATGTCAAAAAAGGTTGTTCCTTGTTCGATGTTTAAAACACACTTCCACCTTAAAAAAAAAAAAAAGCATCCAAAAGGGCCATGAAAAATGTGAAAGGCATTAAAATTCATTTTTTGTACAATGGAACAAAGCAACATTCTTAGAGGCTTAAGTGTAAGACATAGACTACACAATGCAATCCCAATGCAATTAAACAAGCCAGTATCAAGCAGTACAATAAATATACTACTGTGGAAAAACTAAACTCAAAGCCCAACTCTAAATACAATGCATTAAATATGTAGGACAACAATGTAACATATAGTAATGTGCGTAAGAATGAGCAAAGAGCTCAGTCATGAGAAGCACATAACTGCAAATTATATGTAAACAGTACTAGCAGCATGACATTACAGACATCAGCATAGTAAAGATAAAAAAAAAGGGGTACAGGGCTTATAAAGACCCAATTTAACTGTCATGAGTGGTGTTTTAACACATTTGTACACTATCTAAACATTAGGGCTCCCACATGTATTCTGGGCACACAGATAGCCATGCTTATTTGCATGCACATGCTAATCCAAGATACTAGATGATAGTAGCTAGCATTAGCATAGTCTGATCATCACATGGGCACTCTTAGTCTTCTTTAAAGAATAAACAACCACTTTTCACAGTGGTCCATCCATTTAAGGAAGTAAACAAGTTCTGTCTGTGAAACAATTCTGCGTAAATTGGATGCATATTTACTTACTAACTCACATGACCACAGTTTTCACACATATCTGATGAAAGAACATGGTCAGTGGCTCATTTGTCTTCCTCATTTCACTAGAGGAAGTGTGCACCCAGACACTGTGTTCACACAGTTAGACTCGAGCCTCATACTGAAACGGTCAGTATAGGGTTTTTCTTAAGGTCCTTCAGTGTCTCCTAAAAAAGTGGTCAAGTCTCCAGTGGCTTCAAGCCTCTGCATTGGTCCACCTACAATGACTGACCTGCCTCCCCTGCTACTCTGTGCTTTCTGATCAAGACTGGATATGTGATGGTTCAACAACTGAAATAGAGGTGAGCGACAATTGTTGTTTTCTTTGACACTCAAATTTCAACAGACTCAGACTTACGAACAGAAAAGGCTTAATTCTGCATGGCCTTGTCTTATCTATATTCTCAGAGAAGGTCATGTACAATGGACTAGTCCATATGACATGGATTTTAAACACTTATTCTCACTATTCTCAAGCTCCTCGCCATGGTGATCTGTGTGCAGTGGTCTGTGGTAAGGCCTGAAAGTAAAAATGCTATTTAAAGCATTTTCTATCAGCACCTAACTGCGTCCAAGAAACTGTAGGAGAATTCACACTTTTTCCTGTTATAACTACAAAACCTTCTTATAATTGCATAGTATGTATCAAACAATTCATATAAGTTCCTGAATAATGAACTATAAAGCTCAAGTGGATATTTGTATCAGAACAGCTGACAAAGCGGAGAATGACAACATTTGTTATCTTTGTGCTATTGGAGTTAGCAATCATTTCTATTTCACTTGGGGTCAAGCTAGAAGTTCCATTGGAAACCTCAGAATTAGTGAGACCTAAGTTGGCCTGACCTTATTGTTTTTATAATCTCAAATTTTGTTATAAATCAAATAAGCCATATTCAATGAATCACCACTAATGGCATACTTTTTAAGCATTTTGTCTTAATGTTCACAATGCTCATATATATGGTGGTCTGTGGTAACGTCTGAATGTATGCATGCTGTTTCTAGCACCATTATTGCACTATTTATGCCCAAGAAACTGTTGGTGAATTTGCACTTCTTTCTTATATATCCGCATATGTTTCATATACAGTCATAGTTTATATTAAAAATACATAGCAGGTGCCAAATAAATAAACCTTATTAATAATGAGTCAGGTCTGGAGAGTGTGGCGTTTCTACGGTTAGAAGCAAGGATATAAATTATAAATATTTATGGCCTTAGGCCTTGGGTGGTTGTGTACAGACAACTTTGGATTTTGATGTGTTTAAGAATAAATCTTGCTGATAAATTAAAAAGTATTGGCTTAGAGTTTTTTTTTGGCCAAACTTTTTGATGCATTTTGTTGCAAATGGGTCTCCAGTGGAAAATTGTGGTAGAGCCTGGCTCCCCACAGCTTCCCCATCTTGCTGTGAATGTGTTTAGCTGGAGATAACACTGCAGCTACTTTGGGGAAGTTACGAAATGGAAATGGCAGCAGTGTCAGTTGTAGCACTAAGCTGACTAAGTTGCCAAAGCTATTTGGCTGCATGCAAAATGAATTCACTGTCTCTGTGTTGCACTGCAGCTCTCTTCCTGGACAAGCAGTATGGGCAATATCATTAAAAACCAAGAGACCGACAGCCAACCAGCGACTAATGAGTTTGATAGCGCGCTAAAAGGTATGCTACTTTTCTGAAGTAAATCAAATTCTCTCTGTCTAAAATTTTGCCTGCACAGATGTCCTCACATATCCATTGTACAATGTAATCATTAATCATCAGAGCATTGGTTACTCTCTGTATCTGGCGATTTGTCTGGAACTTTGATGTTTTTATTGCACATATATTTTTATTTATTTTTACATATAGTTTTACATTTTTTATTTATATTACACTCTATGTATATTTCAGATGTGAGAATTTGTAATGTTAAGTTAAAAATCCTCATATTTAATATATATGTACAGTAAAAATTTACTATATTTATCAAATATGAGTGTGTGCGTGTGTATGCATAGGTGTGTGTGTGTGTGCGTGTGCATGTGCATGTGCGTGTACGTATATGTATTACAATCATGGATAATCGTGTTGACAGTATGCTCGTTTTGTCCAACCTTAGTCACGGATTATGACAACTTGATAGTACTCTCCGATTACCCCTGTCGTGACATCAGTGAGCCGATCTTTAGGATGGGAGAGAAACTCAGGGGTCTGTCTGAGTGAGTATGAAAATGAATGTAATTTGACAACTTTCATTGGCCACAGACACAGTGTTATGAATTTTATTGGCTGACCTGTGATTTGCAGGGAAGGCAGCTGGTGGAGAGTTTGTTCTTTCCAGACAGGAACTGAGAACTACATCCCAAATAATTATGTGGCCAAGGTGTATCACGGGTGAGTAGTGCACTCAGCATCCCAAACATCTCATTTCATATTTTCACCATAACAAGATGTGCCACTTGCTAAGAAGTCCTATTGGTACTGCATACAGTACCCTCATTGAACCATACGCGTATTATTATTTAGTTATTAATTATTTCGTTATTTTTAAGACGCACTATTTAGAAACAACTATTAATTATGTGGTAGTTACTATGAATTAAATTTGTTTATTTTATCAGTGAGAAATAGAAGTGTGGGCATATATGAGGCCTTTGGGTTTATGGGATTAAATTGTATGCAATATATAAATATTATAAATATAAAGAAAGTTTGTAGACAGATGCAAAGCAAGAATGTCATTGGTTATGTTATGTTCTCAAGATGGCTGTTTGAGGGAGTGGTGAGGGAGAAAGCGGAGGAGCTGCTGCACTTACCCGGCAACACCACAGGCTCTTTTCTCATCAGGGAGAGTCCGAGCCAACGAGGTGAGGACACTCATGAACTCATGGCTTAGCCTTGTATTACTGTGAGGTTAAAATTATGAATAAGATATGAAACAGACTCTGTGTGGAAAGCAAATGAAGTTTGAGCCTAAAAACAGTAATGCTAATAACAGATACCTCCTACAGGTAAATATTCTCTGTCAGTGAGACACAGAGTCATTAAGCACTATAAGATCTTCCGCATGGCCAACAGCTGGTACTACATCTCACCTCGACTCACTTTCCAGTGTCTGGAGGACATGGTCAACCACTACTCAGGTGAGAACTGCACACTAATCAGGCTGTGAACTGTAGAATGCAATGGTAAGAGACCACTGGTCATGGCTACCAACATCTTCAGTTCCTCAAAGTCATGGGTGTCCCGCTGATCAACTTGCCATTTACCTATACCCTCCATGTAATGTTAACTGGGATTCAAGTCAGGAGATTGGGTACACCATGCATGCACAGTTGCCTTCTTTTGTGGTTGTTCTCTCTTACCATCCTTATCATTATCCATAATAATGGGCAGTGGTGGCTTAGTGGTTAGGACGCTGCCTTAGGGACCTGAACGTCGCAGGTTTGAGTCCCAGCCTGGGCACTACTGAGGTACCCTTGAGCAAGGTACCGTACCACTACACTGCTCCCCAGGCGCTGTTGGTAGCTGCCCGCTGCTCCACGTGTGCACGTGTGATGGGTTAAATGCAG
>JBBPDA010141329.1:0-21240 GCA_037974385.1 Arnoldichthys spilopterus
TAAGGTCATGGAGTGGCCTAGTCAGTCTCCGGACCTTAATCCAATAGAAAACCTATGGAGGGAGCTGAAGCTCAGAGCTACACAGAGACAGCCTCGAAACCTTAGTGATTTAGAGATGATCTGCAAAGAAAAGTGGACCAAGATTCCTCCTTAAATGTGCGCAAACTTGGTCATCAATTACAATCAATTTGACCTCTGTGCTTGCGAACAAGTTTTGCCACTAAGTATTAAGTCTTTTTTGTTAGAGGGTTCAAATACTTTTCACTCAATGACATGCAAATCAGTTTCTATCTTTTATTTAAAATTATTTTTAAATTTTCCTATTGATGTGCTCTGTCACTGTTAAAAATAAACCTACCATTAAAATGATACTGTTCTGAGACTTTATTACTTTGTCATTGGACAAACTTACAAAATCAGCAAGGGGTCAAATAATTATTTCCTCCACTGTGTGTGTATGTATGTATGTATGTATGTATATATATATATATATATATAAAAATTCCCCATTGACATCAATGTATGCAGAAAAATTATTTAAACTCTACATTTTAAAAAGAGACCAAACTCCCAGCTGTGCTTTTCCATAAAAATTCCAGCTGTTGTCTTTAGAGGTAGACTGTACAGCTCTAAATGTGAGTTTAGAGCAGCAATCACCCTGTTTGGAACGGATAACTATGTGTATTGCGTGTGGACTGTATCCTGATAAGATTTAGCCACACGTCTCAAGCCAAGTCATTCACCATCGTCTGCTATTAGCTGATGCATGGTCTCAAAAGTTCAATTCTTTCAACAGACAGTGGGTGCAATTTTCAAGCACCATCTTGCATCGGTTTCTGTTGCCCATCAACTTAACTCCTTTACTGAGATCAATGGTAAGATGTGTGTTTTGGCAGGTACAAAGTTCATTTAGACAGTTCTACAGAGTACCTTGTTAGAGTTGCAGGGCTCCAGGTACCAGAACTTGACATGTCTGTTCCCAGCAGTCACAAAGTAAGAGCTATCCTCAGAAAAGGACACTGCTGTCACTTTACTGGACACCTTGTTTGCAGCAATCAACACATTTTTCTGAAAGAAAATGCAATGAGATATTTACATTTATCTTATTCCTCTTTGCTGCTGTTCAATGATTTAAATGAATATTCATGTGTTTCCCCACTCTAACCATTATTTGCTGCATATGTGTTTAACCACAATCATAATGTACTTAGATGTTCTTAGTAAAGAGCTAATTCATAGGAATGTACTACAGAAACACATTTAAATGTACATATACAGTGCAGTAACAGCTAAACTAAGTGAAAGGAAACCTAGTGTCTGAGAACCAAAAACATGCTCTAAATGCAGCAGATACATTTTAGGATAAAAAGTTTAGTGTGTTTCTTTAAGATTTGTATGAGGCTGGTCATTATACTGTTTACCTTCCAGGCCCACACATTGACACTCATGTCATGCTGGTAGCCCACGCTGACAATGTACTTGCTGTTGGGAGAAAAGGCCACACAGGCCACCCCATACTTGTGTTTCTGAAGCTCTGCCACCTGGGACCCCTCAGCCACATCCCAGACTCGCACTGCAGGCAGGTGACCACTCTGAGAAGAAGAGGAAACTGTTTAGACTGCATCCTTGAATTAAAGTAACTTTTAAAAAAGGCCAGTTGTCATTAACAGTGTTAATTTTATTTAATTTTTTTTAACTTCAGCAATAAACTTCTTTGGGACTGCAAACAAAATTATAGGATGTGTACTATTACCTGTCAAACTCAGCAAACACTGTATGAGTTATTATCTTTCTTTAATATTATATAAATAATATGAATTGACTGATATCAAGGCTCTTGCCAGTTTTGGCTCCAAAGTGGTGGAATGAACTTCCCCTAACAGTCAGAACTGCAGAGCCCCTTACTGTCTTCAAACGGTGACTTAAGACCCACCTCCTCACAGAGCACTTGGGACAATAACTACAGAACTAACAAACTTACTTAACAAAAAGTCTTTCCTATGTAAAGGATTAGCATCAGCTCAGGTATAATCTTGGTTGACTAACAGCTTTCAATCCAAGTTTCTGGTGTAATAGGTTTTCCTTGTAGACTAGAAAGCCCCCATGTATGTCGCTCTGGGTAAGAGTGTCTGCCAAACGCTGTAAATGTAAATCTAAAAACTGCTTCACTGCACATGCACCAACTGTTTTTCACGTGTTTATCCTGTTTGTTCACTTTAACGAGGAAAACCACAACAAAGAGTGACTGGTATTCCAGCAAGATCAGGCAAGATGTCCCACAGTTTATTAAGTAAAATTCACTCATGTGAATCAGGGGGTGTTGACAAACTGACATCTGTGGTGTTACACTGGAAAATGTGGGGAGAAAAATAAAGAAGATCCAGCCACTATGGACATTGTGTGGGCAGCAAATGGGAAGAAGCTTTTACATTATTTAAAACATTTGATGAAGCAAGGAGAAGAACCAGAAAACCTAGAAAAGACAGTAAATGGTTAGTGAGCTAGTGCTCATTAAAAAAAAACACCTTTGAGTGAGTTGTGTGACAGTGTAGAGTTTGAGTTTCATTTTTCTGCCATTAGAAGAAAACTCAAAATCATTGAGCTTCAGTGGCAGTGTGAGAACAGAGGCCCTTTTAAAAATGTAACAATGGTCAAAGTCAGTACCACATTCTGCAGCCCAAAACAAGATTACCCTGTTGATAAGATTATTCCCCGACCTAAAGCATTCGAGCTTCATTGTCCATCTGAAGGAGTCTCGTCTTCTCTGCTATCTATCCTGATATGATCGCCCACATGGAGACATGCTTTATCTGTGATTGCAAAGCATGAATGGGAGAAATTAAGCCTAAAAGGCTAGAGTAAAGATGTGAGGAGTGAGGATAAAACACTAAGGTTAATGCATGTCAACTGTACCATATGTAGCCCGATGGGAACCATCTCCCATGCGAGCAAACTCTGGGACTCCTGCTGCCATGGCAACCCCGGCACCCGGGCATGGCTCTGGGGGAAGTCTTTAATCGGCTGGTAATGGATGGAGAGGATTACACTAATATGCTTCCGAGATCAGCACGCAGACAGGCCCTCATATGCTACACCCTTCTCCACATACCCAACTCAAATACACAGGCAGCCATGCGACCAGCCAAGCAAAACCATGGCACTGTGGAATGGTCACCACATACTGTGCTTGAAACATTAGCAACTTATGGTATTTGAAGCATGGACAAAGTTCAGATTATCCATCATTTCATCTAGTGCCAGACAAAAAAAAATGCATTAAGATCATCTGAAAAAAAAAATCTTCACAACTGCCAAAATGTTAGTATAGACACAATGTTGCAGTGATTAATATGCCTTTAATAATTAATTTATGAGGATGACACATTACCTCTCCTGTAACAAGATATTTTCCATCTGAAGAAAAGGCCAAAGTGGTTATGGTTTTCCTGTAAGAAGAAAGAACATTCTTTTAGTAAATTAATATTTTTTAAATAAAAAAAGCTGATGATTTGGCACCTTTTTTAAAGTTAATGTTGCACTTTTAAAACCAATAAGAAGAAACAAATTGCAATCAAAATGACAATGATGCTCATCACCTTGACGTGTTGATGATGTGTTGTTGTCTGTTCTTCTTGGGGTTCAGGAGCACTACCACACACCTGGAACGACCCCACAGAAAATGCAAGTTTTAGGGCAGTTGGAACTCCCTGTGTTTGAATAACAGGCTTAATACAGAGCTGGACACGGAACATGTTCAAAATCCCTTAAAGATTTGCTTGAAGAGGAAAATCGTGATCACTGTTACATGTTCAAAATGTGATACCTCCAAGATCCAGAGCCTTCTTTGTCTTGACCTGATGGAAATGCTTACTGTGCTTTGTAAATGCACCAGTTCTCAAAACACTAATAATTACCAATAGTGTGTGTGGGTTTCTGTGGGCGAAACTACTTAAAAGAATTCACAAACTATTCTTAATAACCTGCTTACACCCTGCAGGACTGCGATTGATTTGAAAACAGCATTGGTTAGGAAACGACTGAGCCGGCACGGAGTTTCTTCAGCATGCAGGTCATTAAACAGTTCTGAGCTTAAGGGCTGCACTGTGGTGTCAATACAGCACAAAACACCACAGGACAGCAAAGCCTTTCAGTTTTCAACTATAACATTTACTTTAGCATGCTCATTAGGTCTGCAAGAAAGCATCGCAGCAAGCCTTCTCAGCAAGGGCTCAGGCTGTATGTGCAAACAACTATAAAATAACAGCTCAACATCTGAAAGGACATCACCCAAAATCTTCTCATAAAGGCCAAAAAATGTTCAGAATAGTGCTGCACAATATATTTTCTGTAAATCTATATCACAATATCTGCAACACTGAAATCACAGAAGGCTGCAATTTGCAAATAAGCTTCTAAACAATACAGAACATTTTAGAACCTGGGGTTGGCTTAAATTGTTGTAGAAGTAAGAAGATATGTAAATGTATTGGTTTTCTGACATCAATTTGAAAGCAGCCTGTTTTTAAAGGTGAGTTTCCATGTGTGTATTGTATGGATTGGGAAGTGAATGTATATTGTGAAGCTTTAAATATATCTACATATTTCAAGCCTTCTTTCATTATACAAATGTGATATTGACCCTTTAATACATTTAAAAACATTGTAATGGCAAGATGTAGCGGTGAAATACCTATATTTTGTCCATAACGCGCAGCCCTAGTTCAGAATTTATCACATCAGTCTAGACTCCCTTTGTTATTGACTTATGGGACAGAGCCTCCTGTACTCACCCAGCTGGATAAGCAACAGTCCCTGAGCAAGGGTCACAAGTTAATCCGCTGCTTCCTGAAGTCGTGATACCGAGCACCCTCTCAAGAGTTACCTGTAACATCACATAAGGTTTTTACAGATATTATGACAAAACCAGCAAAGAAAATGTACATTAGCAGTTTGGGCAACTGGGACCAAACTTATCATAGGTAACACAGGCAGGTACTGAAGCAAAACAGCGTCACATTCTTTAAAACTGGATGAAGTTATGGATGGAATTCACAAAGCAGTTGAGTTCGAGAACTGATCTTACAGCTGATTCCTCTGTATTTATAGAGGCCACGTCAGCAAAAGCTGATCCTCCAATTCTTTAGCTAATTTGTAAATACAGGCCTAGAATTCTTAAGAAATAAAAACAAGAGACAAAAGCCAGAATTACAATTGCGCTTAATCTTGCAGATTTTCTTCTGTGTTAAGAAACCGTCATTACTTTTGACGAATTGATAAAGGATACACAAAGTCAACTGAAAGCTGAGTTTGTCATCAGTGAGTAATCAGTGCCATTGATTGTCTGTCTGTGAGTGTTTTGCAACAAAATGTTACGTAATGCTTTCATTCTGTTTAAGTAATAAACACTGTGGCCAGTCTAAAGTATTCTATAGGAGGAAGCACACATGGTGTATTCAGTCTTTCAGTCAGAGTCTAGACAAAGTGTATCGAGAACAGAACCATCAGTCACGGTCACATTGTTATTGAGGAGCATAAAAATCCACCAAGAAAAATGTAATTTTAGTTTACTTTAATCAATCATAGAACTTTCAAAACAGGGTTTGGATCTTTATAAGAGTTTTTCCACAGCTCAGTGAAACCAGTGGACCATTATTATGAAATCTATCTGTAAAGACACCTTCAAGAAGTGTACACTAGTCTACTGAAAATCTAGCCACTATATACTTGATCAGCTTACGAAAAAATTCATTAGTGCAGTGAATCTTTTTATATTGGGTTTTGGATGCAGCCCTTGCTTCCTTAATGCTCCACCAGTATCAGCAGCTGGCTGAGTATTAGGGCTGCACAATACATTGTTAATTGTATCACAATATCAGTCTCTGCAATATGGAGATTGAACAAGGCTGCAGTATACAAATGAGTCTCTAACCAATTACAGAATTTTCAGAATGTCCATTTGAAGGGGTGGGGCTAAACTGCTGTTTAAACAAAGTTGCTAAATAAGGAGATAGATGTAAATGTGTTGGTTGTGTGACATCTCAGACTGTTTTTAAGCTTGGTTTTCATATATGGACAGTATGGATGGTGATACACATTTCAAGCCTTTTTAATTAAAGAAAACTGATTATTTGGACCCCTTAATAAAGTGGAAAGGTAGCACAATTGTAATATGTAACAGTATAATCACAATTCTAATATTTGGTCCATATTTCAAAGTCCAACTGAATATTAAGGAAACAGGGGCCATATCCAAATGCACACACTACACTACACTAGGCTATAGCATACTACACAAACATATGTGCTATACTCATGAATATACTAATGGTGCTCCTGTTTTGAAACAGTCTACTGTTTAGTGGCATGGCAAAGCCAAGCTGTGTTTTTGGAACAGAAGAAACAGGCCGTTCTGTCTAGACACCGGGTCACGAACCACAGACCTGACTATGGTTTTAGTGACCTCAGTGAGGTAAGAGCAGGGAAGCTACTTTGAAAGCACAGCTTTGCAAGTTGCCAACTGTATCAGGCAGAAAGAAGCTGAACTACAGTAAAGGAACCCTTGAAAGAAATGTAGTTTGGCAACTAAAGCTAATTTAAACAAGCAGTTCAAACTAGTTTGCAAAAAAAATGCATCAGACTCAAAATTATATATATAAAAAAACTACTACATACCAAAAGGTCACATGCAGCAAAATGCCACTCATATTAAAGTGTACTGCAAAAATAAGTCTTCAGTTGTCAAATTCATATTGAATCAAACTTACTCACTAAACTTTCGAAAAGGAAATGGGGTCTAGGGGAAGTGCAATTATTGTAAAGAATCAATAATGAAATAAACATTTTTGCAATTAACTAGACAAAAATCGATTTTAAAAAAACTATTGAAAACAATACACAAAAATATGTTTTATTGGTAGTTGAACTACCAGCAAGCTGCTGCAAAATGTTTACCCATCTGAACAATTAGTTCAATTACATGCAATTCACTACTCCCCAAGACTGGGACAGGCCACCCTGAAATCCTAGGACACCCTAAAGTCTCTACATAGGATACAATGTGAGAATGGCTTTGGTTTGAAGGTCACAAATGAAGCAACTGCTAAGAAAACACGTCTCTAACGTTATTAGGGCCATGCTGCCAAGATCAGCCTGCTGGAGCCCACAAGAACAGAACTGACCACCACATTCAGGATGATGGTCTTACACTAAGGGAGTCTGTGCAGACCATCACCTCTGCAGAAGAGCTGTACCTTGTTAGCCAGGTTTTCTTTGATGGCATGTCGGTTCCTCTTGAGCTGGATGGACGGCGAGCGCAGCAGACTCCTGATTCTGCTTTTTATGGTCAAACCCTCCATGATCAGCAGTTACGACAAACAGCTCATTCAATCGCTCTGGGTCTCTCTGGGTCTCTCTGGGTTTGCAGCCGAACTCATAATCAAGCAGTTTAGTTTTCGGCGTCAAAACGACAGCGTTTTTTTTTTTTTTTTGGCTGCTTAAACTCAAGCCCTGTAAACACGCGCGTTTGTTTAACTAGTCTGAAACGCGTGAGAAGAGCTCAGTCTCCACTTCCATCAGCCGGTTTGCCTCAATCTGCTGTGCGCGCCTGCACGCTCTACCTGTGCTGCACCAGCCGCCAACAGAAGGGCGGGGCGAGGCGCGGCTTGTCCTTATTGGACGAAACTTTACTGACACTCCCACCGTTCATTAGTCTAGACTGGAGCCTGGCCAACGTGCCGACAGTCACAACAGTGTCAGGACTCGGGACAATTTCACTTTTGCATCGAGGACCAGCAGCCTGACTATTCTGGCAGATAGACGATGTGTACAAATATCCAGACACTCCTGATGATTACTGAATTTAATGACTTTAAATGGGGCTTAAGCCAGATTTTTTTTAATCGCAGAGCTGTAAACAAATGGTCCACTTGCCAACTAGGATTTCCTTACCATGGCTGTGGTCAGCATCAGGGGCTGTGATGTCTACAGCGCAAAATTTCACTTACCATGCAAAACTACATGTGCAATCTGACCAACCATCACCCAAAAGTAAACAATGTGGGTTTGTGACTGACTGGTTGCTGGTTCAAATCAAAGTGGCTTTGAGCATGGTACCTAACCACCAACAGCTCTCTGGGTACCCCACTGCTCCTGACCTTTATAGGCAGTAAACACCGCAGCTGTTTGGCCCACCTGAACAATTGTGTCTGATATGTTTAGCAAACATTTAGAAAGAACTGTGAATTCCCCAAGTTGCTGCCATTGACAACTACACACAGCTTAAAAATTCACCATAGGAAAGCTGTGTCAATAGGATGATCTGTACTTGAGGTTAAGGTTACAATGCCCTGTACCAAGCATTGGCTGAAGGGGTAAGAAGCACCTCAGCATTGGACTGTGGAGCAGTGGAACTACATTCTCTAGCTTTGGGATGAGCCAGAGTGGTGTTTGTGATCCAGAACTTAACTAACATCAGTATCTGACCTCACTAATGCTTGTGTATAAATAGCCATCTTTGCAGTGTATATAGCGGGAACTTTAAGCTTTTATCTCTGCTCGAGACCCTATCATCAGTCCTGAACGCACTAAAGCCATAATTAATGCCATATGAACAGTGTAAACATTTGCACCAAGGATAGGCTTTCTTCATATATGATTAGTC
This sequence comes from Arnoldichthys spilopterus, assembly GCA_037974385.1. Taxonomy (NCBI): domain Eukaryota; kingdom Metazoa; phylum Chordata; class Actinopteri; order Characiformes; family Lepidarchidae; genus Arnoldichthys; species Arnoldichthys spilopterus. The sequence goes on from JBBPDA010141329.1 coordinate 8,660, forward strand.
ACTTGCACATGAAGTCTAAAATCCCAGCATCTTTTTATGAAATGAATTTTTCTGTGTTTTAAAAAGCCAGCAGTTATTGCTTTAGTCATGACATGAGGCAAATGAAGTTTGTCTCTCTTATTCTCACAATGCTGAGAGAGAAATTCAGGAATTTATTACACCTTCAATGCAATAACCAGTAAGAAACATGATTTAATAGTGTATGTGCAGTGTGAACATGCACTAATCTACTTCCAGATATAATGATCAGCAAATACAAGTCTATGAAAAATGCATCCCATAATAAAGAACACGCAAAAAGGAACTTCATGTTAGTAACCTTACCCCAATATGGGATTTGTGGAACCATTACCAAATGATAATATAATATGCATACATTAATTTAATGTTTTGTTCAAATGCGGTTTGTATTTTAAACAAAAACCTCAGGTCACACACAGGTAAAACACATGCAGCATTCCCAGGACAGAGTAAACCATACACAGTCCATTCCTGACAGACTGGATACAGTCTTCAGACCAAAGGCACAGTGGCTTTCCTCTGTATTTTTGAATGTCTCAGCAGGAACATGGAGCTTTTCAGAGAACAGTTAGTTTACCACCCTCCATAGCTTCAGAAATGCACCAAAATACAAATGTGCATCAAGCAGGTATTTACACATAAAAAAGAGAGAGATATTTTACTGCACTTTATCTTAAAACTCCTCTGCCTTTTTTTTGGGGGGTGCTCCTTGTGGACATTCTGCTGATGGCAGGAGATCTGTTCCTAAGCATTCTAGGCCCTAAGGCATCAGGGTTCGACAAGGCATCTTCTATGACCACATCTCTTTTTGTCCTCCTTCTCCTCGCTTTCACCAAACCTGCAGTAGCCTGTTTTTCCTCCAACTCAGGCAAAGTGAGACTTTCAACAGAACCCTCAAGAACTGCTGCTGATGAACTTGGGTTCTCCTTGTTTGATTCCTCAGACACAGAAGATTCCTCAATTTCTTTGCAGAGCTGTGTGGAGGCGTCCCTTTCTGTTCTTGCCTCTTCATCTCGCAGATCTAAAGTAGCATCCAGTGAATTTTCTGCAGACTTTGAGAGATGAGGGGAACTTGGTAGAGAAGATTTTTGCTGACTCTCAAGCTTTTCAGAGGTATCAGTATTACCAAAAGACTGTAATACAATCTTGGGTAAAGTGAATGGTCCCACTGCTACAAAGACAAAAACATGAAACAGGATCACAATCACACACCAACCTTCAAAATCAAAACTATTTTCGTTCACACTCAAATCTGAAGTACAACAAATGTGATACCAAACATCAAGCACCAATCAGCCACAACATTAAAACCACTGACAGGTGAACTGAATAGATTTGATTATCTTGAGGTCATTACAATAGCACCTGTCAGAGTGAAATGTATTAGGGAGCAAGTAAACGGTCAGTTCTTGAAGTTAATGTGTTGAAAGCAGGGAAAATGGGCAAAGGGTAAAGATCTGAGCCAATTTGACAAAGGCCCAATTGTGATGGCTACACAGCTGGTTCACTACATTTCCAAAACAGCAAGCCTTGGATATTTCCAGTGTGCTGTGCTTTGTACCTACCAAAAATGGTCCAAGGAAAGACAACTGATACATGGGGGCCAAGGGCTAGCCTGTCTAGTCCAGTCTCAGAGAAGACTTACCTTAGTACAAAAAGTGAATGGCTATGACTGAAAGGAGTCAGAATTTCATCCAGAGCTGTTTTGGTGGAACGGGGGACCGACACAATATTAGGCAGATGGTTGTAATGTTGTGGCTGATCAGAGCATGTCAGAGTGCTCATTTTATTATTACTATAGGAAAAAGATGTTACCTATTGCAGGTTTTGAGCTTGGCACTGAAGAGAGGCCTAACGCTTTCTGATCAAGTTCTGGTACTGTATTTGACCCTATAAGAACAGGATTGGATCAGTCGCCTTTCAGATGAAGCACATTTCCACTGCAAAATGGATTAAACACTAAATCTGTAATACTAGGTACCTGACTGGCCAAGATATGCTGACAAAGGCTTGGGTATCGGAGGTAAACCACTGGGGTTCTGTGATACAAGTTTCAAAGACAAATCCCCTAGAACAAAGAAAAATATATCATCTTTTTAAAGATATGTAAACCAAAATCACTTTATTAGCCCAGAATAGTTTTGCCTATGAGGAATCGGTCACTAAAAGTGCTCACAACCTGATAGCTCAGTAGATTGCTGAAATAGTTTGTGGCAGCACTAAGCAATACAGTAATACAGCAAATAAGGGCTTTTTAGACAATCAAGTTATGTTCTAGTAGTCCCTGGTTTAAATAAGGGCAAGGATTTGCCCACATGTGTCTGAACTCTTTTTCAGAGCTGCTGTAAAAGTTCCATAACCATATTAGAGACCAATACATAAGTCCCATCATATTTAATGTATGGTCACTTTAAAAGTCCTAGCTTTAAACATGCAGTTTAAAAGCACAGTGATTTATATTCTTCAAAGAGCTCCACACAGTATTACACATGGCTTAGATACAGTGCAGTAAGCAACTCTGATAGAAATACTTGTCATATTTGCTAAAATTGTCACTATGTCCCGACAGTAATACATTGATACACAGCATCCACAAAATCAGGCTCCTCTGGCTCCATGTAATACACTTATTTACATTTGCAAGAACCCACTGCAGCCAAATCAAGACAACCAGTCAGCCAAAAGGAGTCTATGGCAGAATGTCAATCACTGCTCATGCACATGGTAAAGCCAGTGAACACATCTTTTTGAACAGTTCCAAACACAGCATCATCGGACATCACTGAACGTAACAAATTTGGAAGAAAACATTAACCTCCAATTCTTCTATGCCAGCAAATTGACGCCGATGCTGTTGTGGTGAGTGATGGCCGAAGATAGGGTCAATATGTAGACCATTGTACTCAGTATCCCGTGCCTAAACTTACTCCATGAGAGTTGCTCATGTTCATGAAATTCCTTACCGGTGGAAGCAGCAGAAGGCTGTCCAGAAGATCTCTTGGATCTTTTTCGTCTGTAATTCAAGGATTTCCACAACCCAAGACGAGGTGGGAGTTGGTTGCCTTCACCATCTAGGCGTCGGGGGTTTATTTTGGGACCGGACAGTGAACCTGCTATCTGGTATGGGAGGTCAACTTGCTTGTCCTTCTCATGGTTGTCTTTGAACATTTTCTTGACCGTTTTCCTTCTCTTTACTTTTGAAAAGAAAAGAATTCAGTTGAGCCGTTCAGTTAAGGGAATCGTTAAGGACAATTTCCTGCAATGCCACTGCCATCTGTAGCCAGCTGTCTCTTTAACTACAACTGGCCATTTCTTAGGAAAGATGTGACAGCTCCTCGCATGCTCTAAATTGTGTGGTGGTAAGAACCTTTTGTATCAATCTTACAGCTTGAGAGAGACAGGACATAACTCAAAAACCATAGGAACACAAATAAAGGCTTGTTTCATTTTTTGTGTAAAGTGTGGTCAAATAAAGGAGACAGTATCAGGTAGTATCTAGTACCAATATCAGAAGCCATATATTATAATACGTCTTATCACTATTCGCTATTTCATACTAACCTGCAGGAGTAGCTAAAGACCGCCCTGTATTTCTCCATGATCGTTTACGCATGTAATTATTTGATCTCCACAGTCCAAGACGAGGCGGGAGTTGGTTGTCTCCACCTTCTTGCCGTCGGGGGTTTACGGTTTCACTGCCCACTGAAGCTGGTGCCAGGTTTTGGACGTCAAGAGATTTTTCCTGCTCACAGTCTTCTTTATAATTTGTCTTGATCATTTCCTCGGCCTTTCCTGAATTGAAATGAAGAGGATTCTGTTAGCTCTCTGAGACACTCAGTTACCCATGGCACTGAGCAGATGGAAAAGGTGCAACAGTTTCTTGTTCCACTGAACAACATGTTAGCCAATCCATTGTGTCTGTTGGGTCAAAATGAGAAATGTACATTTTCCTTGTACCACGTTGAGCTGTTCATCACTGAGCCCAAGCTTAAAAACCTAAGGTAACCATCTTTATTTCAAAGCTCTAACTGATGGCGATTATGTGACTACAGAGAGGCTACCAAGGCTGGGAAATAAAATCTAAACATAAAGAACTTCATTTTTTTAAAAAACCTTCAATCAGTTTCTCAACAGCTACATGACAACCCAGAATAAGTGTCAACACACCACAGACTGCGGAGTTCAGTACTGATTTATGTAACACATCTTACCAGACAGTTGTGCGATTGTACTGACATAAGCCGACTGTCTCTGAAGCAATGCTTTTTTTCTTTCCTCTAAAGTTCGACTGCGGTCTTCTAGCGCCCGAATCATGAGCTGGGCCTGCGTCAAAACCAGGAAACATTTATTTTCTCTTTTCCATACAACATACAACTATGCACCTACTTTTTCCTTAACAATGGACAAAGATATAAAAATATGCAGAGGGGTATGATAAATAACAGCGTAGTGTGTCTAACTGGTAAGTGCTCAACATTTTACTATTAGTAAAATCTTACCTGTTTAAGGACATTACTATCAAGCAAGTGTAGACAATTACCAACCTGAATGAGAATGTCATGCTTAGACATTTTAATTTGTTCTTCAATGTTCAATGCTGTTTTCAGTGAAGCAAAGGACTGTCTCATTTCACCTCGGCGCACACGTTCCTTCTGTGTATGAGTAAGACGCTTCAATAGCTCATTTGCTGGCAGAGGTTGCATTCTGTCAAAAGTGTGTGCACTTTCATTATGCTGCAAGAAGAACAACAAAGGTTTGTGTTGTAAAAAACGTGTTTGTACATTTCAGAAAAATGTTACAAGGTTGTAAAAAAAGTGAAACAAGACCTTAAGGGTCATGTCATCATAAGGTAATGCTGTATAAGCTACTTTACCTTTTTACTAAATCGATCTGTCTTTGCGTTCCCGTGTTTCCTGTATGGATATCGTATGGTGATAATTGGGGGCGGGGTAACAATAAAAGAATAAAATTGGTCATTGCTTTTTGAGCATGCACAGAAATCTTTTCCCAAAAAAAATCTTTGAATTAGTGGCAGCAATAAAAAAAAGTTGTTTCGGTCGAACCTGTATTTTGTGAGGTCAGCTTTGATCTTGGTGAACATCATCCTCTCTTCATTTTCCTCAAATGACTCAACGTCAACAAGATCATCCTCTTTAGAAGATGTATTAGCCTAAGATTCAGAAACATTTAAGACTTGACTTTCTTACAGCTTACCCCTGCAATATTTTTCTTGGACATTATGACAAATAAAATAGGTTAAAAATGTTACCAGTGAGGGAACTCACACTCTCTTCTGTGGTCTCACTGTTACTGGTAGATTCAGAGTCATTACTGGAATCCTCCTCATCACTACTTGAGATCTCCTCATTGTCATCACTTGAACCTTTCCCGTGGTCAGAGTCAGAATCATTACCTTGGTCCCCATCATAGCAGTTCACTTGACTGACATTAACTTCATTGTGCTCTTGGTCTGCCTTCTTAAACGGAACACCCCTGTTCTTCTTCTCAAGCCACTGCTCCTTTGGTACATCTTCCTTTCTTTCAATGTGTTTACTTATTCTGGGAGTCTGACTATACTGACTGCTTGCCAGATGTTCTACTGGTAGAACAGACATCGATAGTGTCTGCCCTTCCAGTAAAGGGCATGAGACATCACCATCAATGTCTATGTAATCGTTCTCTTCAGCAAAAACACTGGTGGTGTTGGAGGAAGCAGAGAATAAGGAATCTGCCTGTTCTGGCTTATTATACAAGTCCTTATTATTGATAACTTCTGAAGTGTTTGACTCTAAATTTTGATTATTGTGGTCAAGGTGGTCAGGTAAGGTCATCTCATTTGTACTGGCTGCTTGCTCATGTATGGCTGATTGTTTAACTGCTAAAATATCTTCAGGAATAGAGCCTTGTTTAAAGGTTTCAGTCTGAATGGAAGTTGAGGAACACTCATTTTGAAATAGGACTTGCTTGTGGATGTTACAGGTGCTGGAAGTTGGTGTCTCTATTGGTGTAGTTTCGAGCTCTGTTTTTATTGTAACAGGGGAAACATTTAGAGATGGCTCTTGTTCACGGTTATTTTTGAGGTTGTCGCTAGTTGTATTTGCAAATGGGTCATTATGGACGCATTCTTTGTCTTTAGCAGGAAGACCAGAGTTCATAGGTTGCTTTTGTTCAGCACTATCGGTTTCAGGTGGTAAGTCATTGCTATGGGTTTTGTGACGGTCAGTCTCTTCGAAGGGACATGCATCACAGGCACTGGGGGTAAGATCACGGTTTATTCTATTCTCTGAATTCTTGTCTGACGCGCCAGGTGGACTTCCAACAGAAGCATCAACATTATTATTTTCATTAAAATCTCCATTTGCTTCCTCGTCAGATGAATCTTCCTCTATCCATAGTACTCGCTCTGCTCCTTTAGGTGGCCAATTATCAGTTTCCTCCTGTTCTGATTCACAACTGCCATCACTTTTCAGTATCATCTCTGCTCCTTTAGGTACCCAATCATACTTTCCAACGGTTTTACTACTGGTACTGACTGAATCAGAGGGTTCTTCTCTACACTCATCTTTTACAGCTTCTGTAGTCATGGGATTGTTGCCATTACTTGAGCCAGCTGCATCTGTTGAACTACTGTCGGAAGTTTGTGGAACGCATGTATTGGTATTGCTTTCTGAGGCTTGGCATTTCTGTTTAGTCTTGGGGGAGCAGCTGGGTGAGAGATCTTCCTTCATGGACTCATCTTTCTGTGGTGGGTTGACAGAATGCGATGTAGTTGTGGCAGCAACAGCTGGTAAACCAGGGTTTGACCCTAGAGGAAATTTTATTAGAGTAAAACCTCCAGGAAGTAACAAAGTAGAAGTGGCAGACGCTGCAAGTGGACCAAGAGGTTTAACACCTGATTGTGATCCTAAAGCCTTGACCTCGGTGCTAGGAGGGCATATCCGGAAGGTGAATGTGCCCGTTTTACCTGGAAAACTAGATTGCAAATTAAAAGCTGGCGTCCCACTGGCAAAATTCATCCCACTACTTCCTGACAGGGAGATGACCTTAGGTGCATTTACTGAAATAGGTTTGGGCAATGTCTCATTGAGGGAGCTCAATGGCTTCTGTACGGATTTGAGATCTGAAGGCAGACATGTACTAGCAGCTGCTTGAGTAACTTGTGGTGCAGTACCTGTGCAGTCATTAAAGAAAGGGAAAAAGGAAAAATTATTTAGCAACAAAGAGCAAAGCAAATTAGTCATCGTGCAATTTCATTAATGTACACCTCTGAATATATTAGTATAATCAGTCAATTATAAACAATTAAACATTGGACAATTTAGTGTTAGTGCACTTGTTTTTGCCAAGCCACAAAGACAAACCATTACATCAGTTCTTATGCTGTAGATGATATAAACAGAATGTTAAAGGGGAAATTTTAAAAACACCATACACACACTAACCTTGATTGTTTAAAGTGAGAGGTTGACTGGTAGACCCAGCAGCAATGGGCAATAGTTGGATTACTTCGCCACTGTACTGACAGATGAAGTTTGACCCTGGCACTCCTGGCAAACGCTTCAGAAGAAATTGCTGCCCAGGTGGAAGAATAGGAGTTCTGGCAGTTTCTGCTGAAGGTATACCTAAAGAGTTAGAAGGTGGGACTGGTGGATGAAGTTTGGAGCCAACAGACACAGTTGTAGCAGAAGGCTTAACAGGAGACATTATGGAGGGATCGTCCTTCACAGTTGTGTTTGGCTCTAAAAACAAGTCAAACATGCGATTGTTAATTCTGTAAGCATGTTTAGGTGTGATCATTCTAAATATTACTCTGAGAATAGAACATCATGTGTAACAACCACACAACAAACATAATTCATGTGTCTAGGTAATACAACGCAGGTTCGCGTCGTCTTAACTTCTAACCCAATAATACAGAAAAAATATACATAGTGACCCAAGAATAACAGTGAAATTCAACTTATTTATTCATTTTAAACTGAATCAGCAACATTCATGCAAGGGTAGTATATAAGAATACCCGTTAAAGGATTTATGACAAAAACACATTTACAAGCTTAATAACATTAATAAAAATATACATTGGAATTTTTTAAAAATTATTTTACTTTTATCCATCATACAGAGGTCAATATCATTACTGGCATTACAAGGATATGCATGGAACTTACCAACATGTGTTGAAATGCCAGGAAAGGGAGTTAAAATAGATCTTTTTGTCCTTTTGGAAAAGGAATTAGGCTCAGGAGCACTGGCTGAATGAGGTCTGGGAGAAGTTGAGGGAGTTTGATTTGTAGTATTTGTCTCCTCGGGTACAGCACTGGTCTTAACATTAGGTTCAATAGGAGCTTGGGCAAGACAAGGTTTGGGCACATCAGCAAGGACCTTGGGCTGATCTTGAGGTCTAGGTGGTAGCCTTCCAGTGACAAAAGCTGCAAAGCGATTGGCTGGGTGTAATGCTCCCATCTGGCCTAATAACAGTTTTGCTTGATTGTACATTTTGCCATTTACCTGCAGTACAATCAAATGTGTTGGTTTAGTTCCACAGAGAGATAATGGTATCAACAAAACTTTTATAAGAACTTGGGACTGTTTCGTAACAAAGAACTTACCTTAACTAAGCCATGAGCAGGGCCTCCCCGTTTCTTTTTGGCAGCACTGAGATATCCAGCAGGAAGTGCAGAACTGTGCAAGGGGAAAACTCTTGAAGGCTTTTTACAAGATGGCTTTTGTAGCTGCTTATTCATAAAGGGGCCGCTTTTTCTCCTTGAAACTATGTGTTCCGAGATGGTACCATTTCCTGTGCAAGAGATCAATTGCATTAATATTTAGGGAAAAACAGATCAGGATAAATACATACTTTTGTTACATCATTGCATACAATTGTACTGCAGAGTTTGTAAGCCTTTTAGAATTTTCTGTATTTCTGTTTAAATATGGCCTAAAACATCAGGTGTGTGTGTGTGTGTATGTATACACACACACACACACACACACACACACACACACACACAAATAATATAATATATAAGATAATTTTAAATGGGTTGGATCCATTACCAGTAAGGCAAAAAGATTCTGCAGAAATAGAGGAAATTTAAGAGCACCGTTACCCTCCCCAGGAGTGGTTGGCCAATAAAGATCACTTTAAGATTGTTATACTCTATGAGGTCACAAAGAAAACCACATTAACATCTATTTAATTAAAGGTTTCTGAATTTGGTTTTTGAAGTATAGGCACTGAACCCATCCCACAAAAAAAAATGTAACCTAAATCCACAGGGGCCAACAATTCATGTTCTCAATCTCTGAAAATGGAGAATACTAAGCAACATTGACCTCATTAATGGAACAATCAATTCGGACAGAACACCAGTCTCATGCAGCAAGAAAATGACACTAAAGCATCAAACTCGCTCTCCTAAAGAATGTTTATGTTTTGGAACGGCAAAGTCAAAGACCGATCTTGACCCCAACGAAATGTTGTGGAAGTACAGATGTTTCTGAAACAAGAATAGGCTAAAATTTCTTCAAGCCCAATTAGCTGCAGCTGAAAGTTCTCGCTGCACAAGAGGGTCAGCGGGTACTGAAAACAAAAGTTCACTTTATTTTGCCACTTAAACATGTAAGATTGGATCATTTTCCTTCGAAAACAAATGGTCAATTATAATACATTTGTTCATTTGTTTAAATGTTTAGGTCATATTTATGTATATATTCAGAAAACTCTAAAGGGTCCTCAAACTGTCAAGCACCACTGTATATTTTAAACAACTGTGTAATCTAAACATTGATCAAGGTTCATTGTTTTCCCATCCAATCAACATCAAGGTTACCTCTCTTAGTTTGTTTCTCCATGGCTTTTAATGGCATGTTCTCCACCTGGTCATTGGTCGCTTTTCGTTCCTCAGCCCGGGAAATGCACACCTTATACGTGACTGTAGAACAAGTCTCTCCTTTTTTCACGGTGGTTGAGAGAAGCTGCCCTTTGTATGCGCCAAGGCAGAAAGGCTTTGAGAGGAGATTATTGCTCATACGCCAAAACAGTGCACTCAGCACCAAGTTCCGATGAGGCTCCCAGTTACATTCCGACAAGATTTCCAGCAGTTTAGTGGGCTCTGGTTCACCTGACTTTACTGCAGAAGGTGTATTTTCTCCTAAGAAAGCAAAATGTAATAGATTGAAATTCTAACCTATTAACCATTCATATTTCTTAAACAGCTATTACTGACCAAGTAAGGCCACTTCAGGTTACATTTTAAACATTGTGTCTCAAAAATGGCTTGTTCTCCTCTGAACATTATTTAAATTAAACTTTTATCCAAAATTGCAAGTTTTCGTACAATAGCTGAAATACTGTAATAAAATTTAAGGTCACAAATACCAACCTGTTCCTTGTTCAGCGGTGGGAAGTACACCTGCCCCAAAACACTGATTCTGGAAAGGAGAATGATCGTTATAATCCCAAAAATGCATGCACTTTTCCACATGAAATTGAGGAAAAGTGATTTTCAAAGCAATATAGGAGTGCCCTTATGTAATTATACTTACTAATTTTTCAGCACTCTGGATCCCCTTTTTGGTAGGGAACATGTGAACCTGAGGAGGTGGGTTACTGTTATACTCTCTTACGCGAGCACAGGTCATCATGCTTTCAAAATAGAGGTACACAGGATCTTTGTCCTCTTCCCGCATCTATAACTCACAGAGCAGATAGCAGTTTGAGAACATTCACTACCGTTCGGAGTATAGTTCTAATATACCACAAACAAGCTGACTTTGTTCACCAGAATTACGATTCACCTGAGGGGTTGGACGTGGAACATAGGTGCGCATACGAAGCTCTTTATTAAAAGGAGCTGGCTTTGGAGCAAATAAAGGCTCTGGGTCGTCTTTTGTCCTCCCCTTATCCGCCCATAAGGTGGTGATGCTTGTAGCAGGTGGTGGTCTGTCCCCTTTCTCTGGGTCTGCAATAGCTTTAATGCAAGTGCACATTGCAACATTTAAAGCACTGGTTAAGATCGCCTTATTTAGTTTATCACATTCACATGAAATTCAGTTTTAGCACTGAGAAGCCCTTCCCTTAATGCGTCAGTTATAAGCATTTTTCTCCTACAGTCACACTTACGAAATGCCATCAGTGACCTCCTCCTGCCCAGTTTTGGAGGATGGACGAGAAGAACTTTGTGCTTGAAACAGTTGCAGTCAAACATGCACTGAACTCGTCGGCAGTGGACAGGCCCTCGAACCTTCCTTTTTAAGCTCTCACAGATGCAGCCCAACTGACAGAAATCCTCAGGACATGCATCTTCTCCATGATGGAGTAGGCTCCATTTTGCACTCTTCACAGATTTCTGTAGGTGTTAAAAAATGTATTACTTCCTGCTTGTAAAAACAAACACTGCAACCTATGATTGTAGATGAACCAAACGCTGTACCTGAGAAGTGACCAGTGAATTGAGAGCAAAGTTTGCTCTCTCAGTGGTGATATGTGTACGGCGTTTCCCATGAAAAAGTGCATCTTTTTCCATGTCCTGGAGCACAACCTTCGTCTGTGTTTTAGCAGGTGTCGTACCACTGCTCCATTTCAGATGAGGTCTGCTTGGCTGGATCTTTGTTCCAGCCACACTGGAAGCGTTGGCTTGATGGCTTTGAAAGGAGCGTGCAAGACAACTGCTCGTCCCTGTGTTTGCAGATGTAGTATAGTGGGGTGCTTCTGAACCGAAAGGCACTGCCTTGTTTTGACACATCGGAAGAGAAGGTCGGGTCTGGGTGTTGTTCGCACAGTTGGAATAGACCTTGCTTAATTTTGTAGAGCGGGTCTTAAGCAGACTATCCAGGGTGACCACATAACTGCTGCTCTTAGAAGGCAGCTGGTAAGATACTGGTGTTGAAGAGCTTTTAGAAAAGACAGCAACACGATCACTGATGTGCTGGGCCTCATTTTCAAGATACTCATCCAGCAAGTCACTGCAGAATGCAGAATTGTTTTTCGGACCTATTCGGCAAAAGAAAGTTTGAACATCAACGCGTTCCCAAGCAGCGGTCGTTTCTTTATATTATTTATTGCACAAACGAAGAAAGGAATACTATATCTATAATGGTTTAGAAGAAGTAAGCACTTACCTTCAGGAGTACTCTGCACTGCCTTGATATTAAACTTCTCTCTCCAGCCTTTTATCTTTGTGGGATCATTTGTTTTTCCAGTTCGAGACACAAAAGAAACATCTCCATCTATAAAAGAACAACCTGTCATTGAAGCTTTTCCCTGAAATCTTAGCCAGCTGTGAATTAACAGGTTTTTACAAGCTACACTGAATGTAAACCAAAGTTATTTATGCAACAAACATACCATATCAATAATTTAACTGTAATATTTATAAATACATTTTAAAAATACACACACACTCGCACGCACACTCGCACGCACACTCGCACGCACACTCGCACGCTCACACGCACGCTCACACACACACACACACACACACACTCACACACTCACACACACACTCACACACACACTCACACACACACTCACACACACACTCACACACACACTC